>VZQC01001405.1:416039-440475 GCA_009823505.1 Rhizomys pruinosus | reverse complement strand
TATATATATATATATATATATATCTGAAACAACAGGGACTGAAACAATGGACATGTCAGAGACAACAGGGACTGGGACAGTGGATATGTCTGAGACAACAGGGAGTGAGACAGTGAACATGTCTGAGACAAGAGGTTCTGAGACCATGGAAATATCTGAGAAACCAGGACCTGCGACAGTGGACATGTCTGAAGAAAAAGGGACTGAGAAATTGGACATGTCTGAGACAGCAGGGACTGAGACAGTAGAAAAGTTTGAAACAAGAGGTTTTGATACAGTGGACATGTCTGAGAAAACAGTGACTGAGACAGTTGACATGTCTGAGAATGTGGTCATGTCCTGTCTGAGAAGACAGGGACATAGACAGTGGACATATCTGAGACAACATTGACTGACACAGTGGACACATCAGAGACAAACGGGACTGATCTGAGACAACAGGGACTGAGACAGTGGACATGATTGAGACAACAGGGACTGAGACAGTAAATATGTCTGTCACATCAGTCACTGAGACCATGGACATATCTGAGACAACAGGGACTGAGACATTGTACATGTCTGAGAACACAGGAACTGAGTCCTTGGACATGTCTGAGACATCATGGAATCTGACATTGGAAATGTCTGATATTGCAGGGACTCAGACACTGGACATATTTGAGACAACAGGTACTGAGACCCTGGACATGTCTAAGACAACAGGGACTGACACTGTATGGACATGTCGGAGAATACAGGAACTAATACAGTGGACATGTATGAGACAATAGGGACTGAGATAGTTTACATGTCTAAGAAAACACTGACAGAGACAGTGGACATTTCTGAGACAACAGGTACTGGGACAGTGGTCATGTCTAAGAAAACACTGACTGAGACAGTGGACATTTCTGAAACAAGAAGAAAACATTGACTGAGATAGTGGACATTTCTGAGACAAGAAGAACTTAAAAAATAGGTCATTTAAGGAGACACACAGAAAAAAGCCATTCATGCTTATAGAGCCAGTGCTGCAGAAGACACTTAAAGGAATCCTACACAAAGGAGAAGAAAGACAGTCTAAGTCACAAGAGCACAGGAGATTTTGGGAGAGGAACAGATGGACAAAGAACTGTGAAAGCGGGGCTGGAGAGATGGCCTAGCGGTTAAGAGCGCCAACCGCTCTTACAGAGGACCCGGGTTCGATCCCCAGCACCCACATGGCGGCCGAGAACCGTCTGAAACTCCAATTCCGGGAGAACTCAGTTCCAGGGGAATCCGAGAGACCCTCTTCTGACCTCTGCGGCATTGCACGACATGGGTGCACAGACTTGCATGCAGACAGTACATTCATACACATATGGAAATAAAAACAACAACAACAACAACAACAAAAAAAAAAAACTGTGAAAGCATCAATCATGTCCAGCCCAACAAAACAGAAACCCCGGATATAAAAAGGCAGAAAGGAAAGAGAAAATCAACCAGGTTAAAGAATTGACCAGGAAACCAACAAAATTACAGAGATCTGCAAATAACAATGATAAATATAAATGTAAATGGTCTTAATTCTCCAATGAAAAAGATGTTGACTAAGAAACACACCTCACTCGCAAAGATACACAGAAGCTAAGAGTGAATGGGTGGGCGTCAGTTTACCAAGCACAGCTATGGGTAAACTTATATCTGATAAAGTAGACTTCACATTAAAGTAATCAGAAGAGGGGTGGTGTGCTAGATAGCTTTAGTGTCACACCTGGGCTGAGGGAGCCTCAATTGGGGAATTGCCTCCATTGGACTGGCCTGTGGCCACATCTGTGGAGTACTGTCTTGATTGATGAGCAATGTGGGAGGGCCCAGCCCACTATGGGTGGTGCCACCCCTGGGTGGGTTGTTGTGTACGGTATAAGAGGGCAGGCTGGGCATGGGCCAGGGGAGCAAGCCAGTAAGCAGCATTCCTCCATGGTTTATGCTTCAGCTCCTGCCTCTAGGTTCTTGCCCTGAGTTCCTACCTTGGGCTCCCTGAGGGATGAACTATGACCCAGGAGATGTGAGCTGAATAAACCCTTTCCTCCGCAAGTTGGTAGTGGTCAGAGTGTTTTGTCATAGCAATCGAAGAGAAAACTAGAACAGAAATTGGTACCAGAGAGTGGGCTATTGCTGTGAAAGACCCGACCTTGGTGTTTTAGGGGAGGAGTGTGGAAGCATTTCGAACTTTGGGCTAGAAAAATAATTGATGGCCTAGCAGTTAAGAGTGCCGACTGCTCTTACAGAGGACCGGCGTTCGATCCCCAGCACCCACATGGCGGCCGAGAACCATCTGAAACTCCAATTCCAGGAGAACTCCAGTTCCAGGGGAATCCGAGACCCTCTTCTGACCTCCGCGGCATTGCACAACATGGGTGCATACTTGCATGCAGACAGTACATTCATACACATACAGAAATAAATAAAATAAATTAAAAAAAAGAAAAATAATTGAATGCCTAAAGTTTGTTGCTGTGGAGCTTGGAGCAGTTATGCTGAAAGAGCTGTAGATGATGAAGGCCTGGCTTGTGGAAGCTTCAAAGGGAAGCAGAGACCATCAGGGCTGTTTGTTTGATATTTTTAAGTTAAGAATCTGAGGGTTCTGGTCAGCTGGGGCTGAAGAATCAGCTGTAAGTAACAAGAGACCAGAACCTGAAGTAAAGCCTTTGTTGTACTGGGACAATTGATGCTGGTTATCTGGGGCTGAAAAATCAGCTGTAAGTAACAAGAGACCAGCATCACTGTGGTGAAATCTTCTGGGAAGAATTTCCTCGGGGTCAGCACACAGAAGCTGTGGTTCAGAGGGGCCCAAGCCTCCATCTCGAGCCAGAAGCAGGACTTGGTAATGTGTAAGAGTCTTCTATATAGTTCTGGTGTTGAAATGTGAAGGGGTCACAAAGAGCAGCTGAGGCTTGGCACTGTGAGAGACCAGGAAAGGCCACTGGTGGAAGTGCACCTTGGGGGCTGGAGAGATGGCCTAGCGGTTAAGAGCGCCGACCGCTCTTGCAGAGGACCCGGGTTCGATCCCCAGCACCCACATGGCAGCTGAGAACTGTCCGTAACTCCAGTTCCAGGAGAACTCTAGTTCCAGGGGAATCCGAGACCCTCTTCTGACCTCCGCGGCATTGCACGACACGGGTGCACAAACCTACATTCAGACAGTACACTCATACACATACAAAAATAAATAAAATTAAAAAAAAAGAAGTGCACCTTGGTTGCAGTGAAGACCCCAGGATTGGAGGGGTCATGGAGAGAAGCTGAGGCTTTGCACTAGAAGTCAGAAGAGACCATTGGTGAAGGTGCAGCCTCAGTTTCAGTGAAGACCCCAGCTTTTTGGAGATGCCAGGACCATGGGATGACCACCAAGAGCAGCAGCAGGTGTAGAATGGAGCCGGCCTGGGTCTCTGAGATGAGCTGTGTGTGCAGTGGATGGCAGAGTTGGGGAGGGGGAGCTGCAGAAACCCTTTGGAGCCCAGAAGATCCTGAGTGAATCCCAGATATCCAGCATTGAGCTACTTGCTGGACTTAGGTTCTGCTTAGATGTGCCTGATTCTTCCCTTTGAAATAAGACAGTACTTGTTTTGGATTTTACAGCAGCCCAGAGTTAAGAGGCTTCTTTTTAAAAATATTTATTTATTTATTTATTTATTTATTTATTTATTTATTTTTTGGTCTTTTCGAGACAGGGTCTCCCTGTAGCCTAGCACTTGGGAGGCAGAGGCAGGCGGATCTTTGTAAGTTCAAGGCCAGCCCGGTCTACAGAGTGAGTTCCAGGACAGTTGGGCCTACAGGGAGACCCTGTCTTGAAAAGACAACAACAACCAAAAGAGTATTGTGTGTGTGTGTGTGAGAGAGAGAGAGAGAGAGAGCCTGTGTGCGTGTGTGTGCGCGTGCATGCATGGAATGTATGGGTGGGTGTACATGCCATGGTTCAAGTGTGGATGGCAGAGGACAACTTTATGGAGTTCTCTGACCTCCACATGCAAGCTGTCATATGTTTGTGCCCATAGACACACACGCACGCGCACAAAAAGACTATGTGACCTTAGGTCTAAAGCCTGAGTCTTCGAGGTCTAGGAGTTCTAGTTCAGGATTCTGTTTGCTCAGGCTAGCCCACTCCATGTCAGTCACTCCTTACCTTCCTCCCCTCTGCCCTGCCCCCAGCTGCCCTTGCTGGGAGGGGCAGTCATCTGGTGGTGCTGGGAGGCTTGCCCTACCCCATGGCACCCTCAGGCTGGCTCACAGAAGTTTATTTCCTTGGCCTCCACCTTTGCCTGACTTTTCCCCAAGCCTTTCTGAGGGACGTGACCTCTGCCAAGAAGAAACGTCAGGAATGACTGCATGATGCTAAGGGTTCCTTGGCACTGACCTCCCACACTGAAGGGGACCTCACTACTGTTTCCAGGCTTTTTATAAATTTTTTTTTGGTCTTTTCAAGACAGGGTCTCCCTGTAGCCCCAGCTATCCTGTAACTCACTCTGTAGACCAGGCTGGCCTTGAACTCACAAAGATCCGCCTGCCTCTGCCTCCCAAGTGCTGGGATTAAAGGCGTGCGCCACCACGCCCGGCTGTTTGTTTATTTTTATAAAATATTATTTTTTTTTTACCTGTATGAGTGTATTGCCTGCATGTAAGTGCACCTGTGTCATGCAATGTCTGTGGAGGTCAGAAGAGGATGTTGGATCCACTGGAACTGGTGTTATGGACAGTCGTCATGTGGGTGCTGGGAACTGAACCCAGATCCTCTGCAAGAGCAGCCAGTGCTCTTAACAGATGAGCCAACTCTCCCGCCCCTTGCTTACTATTATTACTATTTATTTTTTAGTGTTCTTGAGACAGGGTCTCCTTGTAGCTCCAGCTGGCCTGGAACTTGCTCTGTAGACCAGGCTGGCCTTGAATTCACAGAGATCTGTCTGCCTCTGCCTCCTGAGTACTGGGATTAAAGGGGTGTGCCACCACGCCAGGCTTTTGTTTTTTTTAAGACATGGTCTTATCCCAGGCTGGCCTTGAGCTCACTATGTAGCTGAGGAGGACCTTAAACTTCCGATCCTCCTGCCTCTACCTTCCAAGTGCTGGGTCTACAGGTGTGCATCTCCATTCCCAGTTTATGCAGTGAAGGGACTCCAACCCAGGGCTTCATGCATGTCCGACAATCCCTCTGCCCTCTGAAGTATCCCGAGACCCTATTTTGAGGCTAGCAACATGTCCAAAGACTTAGCTCCAGGCTGGGCCTCTCAGTGAGGCTTGGAGCAACTGACCATCCAAGGCCACAGGCTACGGAAGAGCTGGAGGCCAGATCCTGCCCTGAACCAAGGGAGCTCTCATTAAAGGCGCCCACCACCTTCCCAGATGCTGGACCTCACTCTAGACAAACTCTGCCACTGGGTCTCTGTGGCTCAGCCTCTGTTTGACAGTCCTCTTGGCCTTGATTGGGGAACTTCTGCCAAGCCTCTCCATACAAGAAACCTTCCTCTCTCTCTCGGAGCTGGGGGAGGCTCTGCTGCTGCCCGCTGGGCTAAGCCCTGGCCTGGCTCCTAGTTGGCCCTTACTCATGCTCCTCAGCACCTGCTCCATGCTCTGAACAAAGCAGGGCCCTAGATGGCATAGAAGAAAGCAGCTTTCTATTGTACAGTCACCGTAGCCGCTGGCTCACTGCCTGGGGGCACATGGCTCCTCTGAGCCTCAGCATCTTGTTCTGTAAGGAGAGAAACTTCCTCCACAGCTCAGGCGGTTCCCAGGGCTTTGGTAAGGCAGGGCAGGATGTGAAAGTCCTCACAACTGCTCAGGGTGAGTCATCATGGTGACCGGACCCTGGTGGCCTCTGAGCTTCCATCTTGGATCCCCACTCCCCATGGGCACTGACAGCCTGCTGGGACAGGCTTGGGGCTGGGGGTTGACACTTACGCTTCAAGTTAAGCAAAAACACCAACCAAGAGGGATGGAAGTGGGTGTGGACTTTAGCTAAAAGTAGTCCACAGACCCGTCCACAGGCAGCAATGGACCACAGAACCCAGATAACCCTACCCAGGGCCAGGGCAGGCATGCCAGGCTGTGGTGAAGAAGGTCTTTATGCCAAAGGACTTTGTAGCCACCAAGCTGCGTTTGGTGACCCACATGAGGAGACTAAGGGAGGAAGATCAGGGAAGCACAGGGAAGAGAGAGAGAGAGAGAGAGAGAGAGAGAGAGAGAGAGAGAGAGAGTACAAGAGGAAGATGAGAATGTTTCCTGGGTTAAAAGGTGGGAATTTGGGAAATATACAATTGGTCATNCTAGAGACAGAGAGAAATATTGAGATACTGAGAGAGACAGATGAGAGAGAAGCCACAGAAACAGAGACAGATAGTAACTGATGGAGAGTCAGATAAACAGGCAGAGCAGGACAGGAAGACTGAGTGACACGCGTGAATTGTAGAGGAGACATACCCTTCATTAAGGAGGCCACGGAGTCATAAACCCTTAAAATGGCCAACTGGCCCTAAATTGGAAGTCTGGCCCTGCCGAAGCCTTACTGCCCATCACTCCCAGGTTGGAGGAAGACTCTTTATGGAGCCAACCTGTCTTCTTAGGGCCTTGAGATACTGGGCTGCTCAGCCTGGGAAGCAATCTTTTTATTTTTATTTTTTGGGGGAAGCAATCTTAAAAGGCTTCCAAGCTGGGTATGGTGGCACACGCCTTTAATCCTAGCACCCAGGAGGCAGAGGCAGGTGGATCTCTGTGAGTTCAAGGCCAGCCTGGCTTTCAGGGCTGGAGAGATGGCCTAGCAGTTAAGAGCGGTGACTGCTCTTGCAGAGGACCTGGGTTCGATCCCCAGCACCCACGTGGCGGATGAGAACCATCTGTAACTCCAGTTCCAGGGGAATCTGACACCCTCTTCTGACCTCTGAGGCATTGTATGACACGGGTGCACAAACCTACATGCAGACAGTACATTCATACACATAAAAAAAAAAAAAAGGCTTTCAATTAACCAAGGACACCAAACACCAAACCTTGGCATCAAAAACTTTCCGCTGGGCTCAGGGAGTAGCGCCTTCCACTGTCGATGCTCCTTCTGAATGATGGAGCATCTGTTCTGCGCTGTATACTTTTTAAATTTTATTTTATTTTATTTTATGTGTATGAATGTACTGTCTGTATGTAAGTCTGTGCACCTATGTCGTGCAATGCTGCAGAGGTCAGAAGAGGGTGTCGGATTCCCCTGGAACTGGAGTTAAAGACGGTTCTCATCCACAGTGTGGGTGCTGGGGATCAAACCCTGGTCCTCTACAAGAGCAGTAGGTACTCAACCGCTAGGTCATCTCTCCAGCCCCTACTTTTCTAATAAAGTACACATTCCTTGCCTGCTGCAAGTCTGGCTGTAACTCTTATTTCTTAACTTTAAACTTTCCTCTCCAAAAATGTAACACACACACACACACACACACACACACACACACAGAGAGAGAGAGACAGAGAGAGAAAGACAGAGTCACAGACAGAGTCTGTGGCAGGGGCAGAGACAGAGAACAGAGACCTGCAGCTTACTGCAAAGTTATTAAGTAGTGCCGCACTGCACTGGGGACTGCTCATCCAGTTCTGGGATCGTCATCCCAAGTGGTGGGGGTGGAGGGGAAAAGGGCCAGGACTCCGGGGTCCCCTGTTTCCTTCCCCAGGTCTTCTGCTGTCCACTGTGCTGCCCTGAATCCAGACTGACCTCCAGTGGCGAGACCCAAGGGGCAGCTGGTCGGGGTGTGAGAAACCCGAGCCCAGTCCCCAGGGCTCTAACCCAGCTCCAGGCCCCTGGGAAAGGGACAGGAAGGGAGGGGAGCCCAGCAGGAGGCGGCAGATCACCACCCTCTTTGGCCCCTCCCAGCTACCCCAAAGGCAGGCGGTGCGAACAGGCTCCGGACCTGGCAGAGGCCCCGACTGGGCTTCTAGTTCCTACAGTGTAGTTAGTTAGTGATCACTGTGTCTAGCAGCCCCGGGCTGGCACAGCATTTCTAAGTTCCCAGGTGATGCTGTGCTGCAAGCTCTAGCCCTAGTGATTAGCTGCCTCTACACGGATAGAAAAGCCCAAGGCTCAGAGAGGTCAAGCAACTCACCCAGGGCCACACCGCGAGCAGTCTCCCACCAAAGGCAGAGGCTACCCGCCAGACACGGCAGCCACTACCCCACCCGGGTCAGCTGTAGTTTCCCAGGCCGGCTTTGCTGCGGGAGGTGGAGGGAGTGTTCGGCAGGGCGGGGACAGGGACCCCTTCCGATCACCCGGGTCTTGAGCAGCCTGTCACTGTGGTCCGCCGGGTCCCCAGCCCCCTGCGGGTCCCCGTACCTTGTCCGCGCCCCTGCTGCGGCAGGGTCTGCCGAGTCTGCAGCCCATCCTGCTCTGCGCGTCCCGGGCCTGACACTGAACCTGCCCCTGCCCAGCGAGCGGCGCCGAGCTGCAGCGCCGGCCGCGCGCCTTGAATGCCGGAAGAGCTAGGGCCCCGCGGAGCCGGGGCCGGGCCGGGGCAGGTGGCCAGACGCCCTGCACCCGGGAGGAACCTGCGGCCGGGGCGCCCAGGAGCAACAGATGGTGCCCAGGGCCCTCTGAGGAGGAAGAACTGGGATGGGGTGGGGGGACACGAATGCAAGCTTTGAAGTCAGACGTGGGGGCCCACTCTTGCAGTCCCAGCACCGGGGACGTGGAGGTAGGAGGTTCACAAATTCAAAGACAGCCTGGGTTTCCTAGGGAGTTTGAGGCTAGCCTGGGCTACAATAAATAAGAAAATGAAAAGATGCTTTTTTTTTCAAACACATCTTCCAACTATTGAAGGCTGGTTGTGCTTGAGCTGTTTGATATACATTATTTCTATTTTCCCATCTAACACTTGCAATAAAGGTATTTTTTGACCCCATTTAATAGCTGAGGAAAAAGGTGGTCCAGCAAGAAGAGATTTATTTTAGATGATAGAACCAAGCCTGGGTGGGGTGGTGCATGTCTGTGATCTCAGCACTTGGGACGCTGAGGCTGGAGGATTACTGTGAGATCCAGGCTACAAATTGAGAAACTGGGGCTGGAGAGATGGCCTAGCGGTTAAGAGCGCCGACCGCTCTTACAGAGGACCCGGGTTCGATCCCCAGCACCCACATGGCGGCCGAGAACCGTCTGAAACTCCAATTCCAGGAGAACTCCAGTTCCAGGGGAATCCGACACCCTCTTCTGACCTCCGCGGCACTGCATGACACGGGTGCACAAACTTGCATGCAGACAGTACATTCATACACATACAGAAATAAATAAAATTAATAAAAAAATTAAAAATAAAAATAAAAATAAAAATAAAGGCGTGCGCCACCATGCCCCCCCCAAAAAACAAAAACAAATTGAGAAACTGTTTCAAAAAGAAACAACAACAACAACCAAAAAAAACCCCAAAACCAAACAAACAAAAAACGCCGGGCGTGGTGACCCTCACCTTTAGTCCTAGCACTTGGGAGGCAGAGGCAGGTGGAACTCTGTGAGTTCAAGACCGGCCTGGTCTACATAGTGAGCTCCAGACCAGCTGGGACTAAAGGAAGTCCCTGCCTCAAAAAGACCAAAAAAAATAATAAAAGTAGTTGAGCATGGTGGCACATGCCTTTAATCCCAGCACTTGGGAGGCAGAGGCTGATGGATCTCTGTGAGTTCAAGGCCAGCCTGCTCCACATAGCTAGCTCAGGACAGCTGGGACTAAAGGGAGACCCTGTCTCAAAAAGACCAATAATAGTAAAAATTAAAAATTAAAAAAATGAAAATAAAGATAAAGCGATAGTGTGAGTATACCTGATAGAGTGTTCTCCCAAACCTAGCTTTTGAACCTCTTCCCTATAGCTAACAGCTCCCACTTTGATTGTAGGGCTTCTGGGCTCAGGAGGATCACGTGAGAACTTTTCCAAGCTCAGAAGTGTGTGTGACATTTTCCTCTCTCCACTGGGACAGACAGTACCGGCCACAGCAACCTTGCCAGTAGACAAATCAGATGCAGCGGGAACAGAGACGTAACTTATCAGCGCCTAGGAAAAGAGACTTTTATCTGTCTTCTTTGTTCCTTGCTGACACTTCTGGGATTGGTGGTGTAGGAGGCAGATAACAGTTTTGAAAAGCCCTGCTGCAAGCATATCTGGGTGTGTATTAGACAATTAGAGTCAGGCCCACAAACTTGCAAAGATGTACTGATGGGAGAGATTTGCATTATGAATAGCAGAGAGTATCAGAGCTCAAAGGCTGGGGCTGGAGATTCGGCTCCGAGGTTCAGAGCCAGTGCTGGTCTTAAAGGGGACCAAACTCAGCTCCCAGCACACACCTTTGGCAGCTCACAGCCTCTTTGTTAGCATACTTAGCACATAGAAGTTGTGTGAATTAGAAATCGTTAGGATTAACTAACAGATAATCTGTGAAAGGGTGTAACCTTAAAGAAATTAGCAAATGTTAAATTTAGCTCAGCAGGAAGCCTGCTCCAGTTTAGGGCTGCTTTAGAGATAAGCACTCAGCACTAGGCCAGCCACGGAGGGGCTCAATGGAGCCCAGAAGACTGACCATACTCAATTGATTAGGTGGCCAGAGGCGGCGTGGGCACAAGGACTGGATAACCAGTCCTGGGTCCTCCACCTTGACCGAGGCATGACCCCGACAGGAAATATAACCACCTGCTATGCAGGGGGACCCGCCCGAGATTATCACCTGAGACCCAGTGCATCCCACACCCCCAGCTGCATTCTGTTTAAGCTGGGAAGTGTAGAATGACTTTGTTCTCACTCCCCCTCGGGGGACCCGCTGTGAGATGCCACTGCGAACCTCTCAGCTGAGAACACCCAGATGTGCTGCCCCTGTGACACCGTTATGCCCAGATCACTGGGACCTCCAAAAGACCACGAGAGTCTTTAATTCAAGCTCGAGCTTGGACCGCCACACTTCTGGGAGAAGCGGTCTGTAGCTGGGGAGGGGGTGGGATCTTTTAAAGGAAAAACTGCAAACGGGGACTTTTCCAGTTTTGGCATTTTGTTATTGATTCATAGGGACTGAGGAAGCGTGATTTTTAGACTGATAGGTCAGGGCCACCTGGTGGCTTTGGTGGCACCATGGGGGGGGTTTACTAACTGAGCACATCCTGGCAGAAGAGCAAACATGTTTAACTTCAGGCTTTCCCTGTTAGTTATTTTCAACAAACAACCTTTGGTCCTCCCCTGTTAGCGACTGAGATATTCTGTGGTTTCTCCTGGAATCTGAGGATGGGGGGCTGTTTCTCGATGATGTATTTCCACAAAATAGAAAAATGGAGTCTATCTTGTTCCCTTATAACTGGTCCCTCTTTACAATACCAGTTTGCCTGAAGTGCATGCTGACTCTTCTGTCCACTGCTGCTGCCCGGACCGACCTGCCTGAGCTGTCACAGCCCCTGGTCTGAGAGAGATCTGCTTCAGCCAATCAACCAACTTCTTGGAACTCCCTAGCATGGACCCGCTCCATCGCTTCCAAGAGGCTAAGAGAATGCCATGTAGGTGAGCAGCCTTGGGGAGATGGGCTAGGACAGGACAGAATTAGAATTATAGAATTAACCTGTGTGGGAATTAATACAATTAGATTGTATGGGCTGGAGAGATGGCCTAGTGGTTAAGAGCACTGACTGCTCTTGCAGAGGACTTGGGTTCAATCCCCAGCACCCACATGGCGGCTGAGAATCGTCTTTAAACTCCAGTTCCAGGGGAATCTGACCCCCTTTTCTGACTTCCGAGGCATTGCATGACACGGGTGCACAGACCTGCATGCAGACAGTACATTCATACACATAAAGAATAAATAAAAAATTAGATTGTATTATAATATTTGTGTCCTGGATTCCTTTGGACTTAGCCCAGGCTAGCCCATGCTCATTGCAGCCCTGTAGCTCCAGCGTCAAGGAATTGGACTTCTTTTGCTGCCTCCAAACCCCCCTGTACTCGGGGCACAGATTCAAACATACATATAAAAATATATAAGGGGGCTGGAGAGATGGCCTAGCGGTTAAGAGCACGGACCGCTCTTACAGAGGACCCGGGTTCGATCCCCAGCACCCACATGGCGGCTGAGAACTGTCTGAAACTCCAATTCCAGGAGAACTCCAGTTCCAGGGGAATCCGACACCTTCTTCTGACCTCCGCGGCATTGCACGACACGGGTGCACACACTTGCATGCAGACAGTACATTCATACACATACAGAAATAAATAAAATTAAATTAAAAAATTAAAAATATATTAAAAAAACATGTATACATAATTAAAAATAACTTTTGTTTGTTAGCCTCAAACTCCCTATGTAGACAAGTCTGGCCTTGATCTCACAGAGCTTCACCTGCCTCTACCTCCTGAGTGCTGGGATTAAAATAATATTTTTTAAAAGATCTCAAAAGGCACTCTCCCTCCAAAGATTACAGGGGCACAAGCCTGTAATCAAAACGCTGGGGAGGCGAGAGCAGAAGGGTCACTCTGAGGTGCAGGGTGGCCTAGGTCACTGAAAGAGACCTTGAATCAAATCAAAACCAGAACAAACCAACAGTAGTAGCCAAAGCAATTGCAGAAACTAAGGAAATGGGTGGTTTTAGGGGGGATGTTGTTGTTAGGTTATGGCACCCTCCTCTAAATGAATAAAGAGACCACAAGGTCTTAGGCACTCCAGGATAAAGTTTACTTCAGGGTAGCCAAGGCTAAGCTCAAATGAAAATAGAGCCAGCACTGAATGGCACCTGGCCAGGGCATTTAAGGGAGTGGGTAAGAACTCAGGTAGGTTGCCAGGCGTGGCACACGCCTTTAATCCTAGAACTCGGGAGGCAGAGGTAGGTGGATCTTTGTGAGTTCAAGGCCAGCCTGGTCTACAGAGTGAGTAGTTCCAGGACAACTGGGGCTACAGGGAGACCCTGTCTGGAAAAGACCCCCCCCCAAAAAAAGAACTCAGGTAGGGGCTGGGGAAGGGTGTTAAGTAGCAAGCTTTTCAAAAGGGCGAAAGATTCCCGAGTATTCTGTGATGACCCCTGGTGTTCCATAAGCAAAGGCAGGCTGGTAGGGCACGTTCCTGGCACCCACCTTTTCTTTAACATTTTTTAATTTTTTTTAATTTTATTTATTCTTGTATGTGTATGAATGTACTACTGCATGTAGGTTTGTGCACCCGTGTCGTGCAATGCCGCGGAGGTCAGAGAGGGTCTCAGATTCCCCTGGAACTGGAGTTCTCCTGGAATTGGAGTTACAGACGGTTCTTAGCCACCATGTGGGTGCTGGGGATCGAACTCAGGTCCTCTGCAAGAGCAGTCGGTGCTCTTAACCACTAGGCCATCTCTCCAGCCCTGGCACCCACCTTTTCAAATGGATTCCGGGTCTTTGTGGAACTCACACCCTAACAGTTCTTAGTTTTAATTAATTAATTAATTAATTTTTGTTGTTTTATTTTCTGAAATTATAGGAGCACACTTCCAACCCGGTTGAGATTAGGTTCCGTTTATTTATTTATTTAAATTTGGGGTATATGTGTATATGTGTTTGTGCCTATGAGTTCAGTTCCCACAGAGACTAGAAGAAGGTGTCAGAGTCCCTAGAGCTGGAGTCCTAGGCAGTTTCGAGCTACTCAACGTGGGTGCTGGGAACCAAATTTGGTCCTCTGGAAGAGGACTGAGCCATCTCTCCAGCCCCAGTGTTAAGGTTTTTTTGTTTGGTTGGTTTTGTTTTTGTTTTTGGTCTTTTTGAGACCGGGTCTCCCTTTAGTCCTAGCTGGCCTGGAGCTCACTATGTAGAGCAGGCTGGCCTTGAACTCACAGAGATTGGCCTGCCTCTGCCTCCCAAGTGCTAGGATTAAAGACGTGCACCACCACGCCTGGGTTTGTTTTTAAGACAGAGTCTTATTATGTAACTGTAGCTGGTCTTGAATTTGCTATGTTCCTGAGTCTGCTTCTACTTCTTGACTGCCATCACATCTAGTTTATACAACAGTGGGGACGGACCCCAGGCTGTATGCATGCTGGGCAAGCACTCTATCCAGTTTTATTCCTTTCGGTTTTTTCGGCAGAGATTCACTATGTAGCCCTCCCTGACTGGCCTGGAACTTGCTATATAGACCAGGCCAGCCTCTAACTTGGCGATGATCCTCCTGACTCAGCCTCTTGAGGCTGGGACAACATTCATGTGCCTTCATGCCTGAGTGCTCTGTTTTTTAACATTAGACTTGTACCTAAGGAAAACATAAATGGAAGCCACAAGGAACAGGTTAGAAAGAACAGGTTAGAAAGCAGATGCTGGGGGACTGGAAAGATGACCTAGCGGTTAAGAGTGCCGACTGCTCTTGCAGAGGACCCGGGTTTGATCCCTAGCACCTACATGGTGGCTGAGAACCATCTGTAACTCCAGTTCCAGGGGAATCCGACACCCTCTTCTGACCTCACCGGCACTGCAGGACACAGGTGCACAGACCTACATGCAGACAGTACATTCATACACAAACAAAAAAAAGAAAACAGATGCTGGGTACAGGGTATTAACATTACAAAGAGAATGAGGACTCCGGAAGGTAGGGCTGGTAAATCTTCTTAGAGGAAGATTGAAGCCTGGCACCATCCACAGTAAAAGGGGTTCTAGAATCTCAGGGCATTTCACCCTGGCTAGCAGATTTTCTGTAGGGTGGTCTTGTAAGAGAGTCCCACACTGACTCCATTTTGAGTATAGCCACCATTTTAAGCAGTTACTGGAACCTGCCCAATTCAGGGAAAAGGTCATTTGCTCAAGGTCAGTTGCTCAAGGCCTCAAGAACAGCTAATAAAATTTAAACTGTTTAAGATAACTGTTGAAGTGTGAGAGCAAGTGGACGACTCAACATTTCCTCATTCCAGTCCCAAGATTGTGTCTAAAGATAACCTTTGGGGAGCTGGAGGGATGGCCTAGCGGTTGGGAGCGCCGACTACTCTTGCAGAGGACCTGGGTTCTATTCCCAGCACCCACATAGTAGCTGAGAGCTGTCTTTAGTTCCAGTTCTGGGGGAATCCGACACCCTCTTCTGACCTCCGAGGCATTGGGTGACACGGGTGCACAGACCTGCATGCAGACAGTACATTCACACACATAAATAAATGGAAATTTAAAAAAATGAGGATAACCTTTGGTATGTGGGGGGAGGTGGGCTGACCTAACCTTGAGCTGTAACCCTGCTATTATCCAATAAGGCTAGAAGTTACCCAAACCCCACTAAAACCCCTAGACCCTGTATAAAAGGCCTGCAAGCCAAGTTATCAGGAGTTATCGGGGTCAGAGCCTTTTCCCTCGCACCCCAGCATGCTGGTTTACTTTTTCCCCAAAATAAAGTCTTGGTTTTCCATCCTTTGGTAGGTCTGGTGTGGATTCTCGGACCCTAACAGTCTCTACGGGTCCTTCTAACCTGAGAGCTGTTTCTATGCTCATCTGGTTCTAATGCCCATCCACCACCCAGCCTGTCAGATGCCTTCTGCCCTGAATGACTTGCTGCACCTCCTCCAGGCTCACTCAGCACGCCTAGCAGCTGCCCTCTGAGATTCTATTGCCTGTGCACCCCAGGTGCTCCCTGGTGGACAAAGGGCTCCCTGCCCTGTCCCTTCCATCCTCACCCACTCCTCTTCACCCATACTTAGTAGGCAGTTCAGAGAGTGCCAGTCATCTGACTCAACATCTATTCTGTCTTCCTTAGTTACATAATCCTGATATTCCTATAATGGGAGTGTCCTGTGCTAATAGACCACCTATCCAGTGTCTCCTGACTCTAGGAATGGCCAGTGAACCGTCTGAGGAGACTACTGGAAGAATACCTGGGAAAACTATCCATAGGAAGACTCAGCTGGGAACAGGGTCCTTTTGCTTCCTGTCCTAACAAGAGACTTGATGGTGGAGTCTCAGCAACTCTCTGATTACTTTGGGCAAAAATATGGAAGGTGCTTTGGTCTGTGATGGTTTCACGATTTCCCCACACTAGTTTTGATTAAGCACATACAAACATTTTCACATAACAAACAAAAAATGTATAGAAGCGACAGACTGTCACTAGCAGAGAAGGTGGTTTTAAGCAGCACGTAAGCCAGTGATGAAATTTGTCATTGAACTTCATCATATCTCATTCTTTTTTTTTTTTTTTTGGTATTTTTTGAGGCAAGGTCTTCCTTTTAGTACCAGCTATCCTAGAGCTCGCTTTGTAGACCAGGCTGGCCTTGAACTCACAGAGATCCACCTGCCTCTACCTCCTGAGTGCTGGGATTAAAGGTGCGCACCAAATCATAATATTTCATTCTTAAGGACACTGTGTTATCTCAGCTTTGGATTTAGATGGAGGTAATACGTTTTCTTGATGGAAAACCTAGCTCAGGCTTGCCTCACCTAGCTCAGGCTGGTCTCATCTAGTTCAGGCTGGCCTGGAATTCCTTATGTAGCCGAGGATGACCTAAAACTCTTGACCCTCCTGCCTCTACCTCCTGGTACATACATGTATGCCACCAGACCTCTGTGTGCAGTGGTGTGGGTGGAAACTGGGGCTCCCTGCATGCCAGGCAAGCACTCTACCAACAGAGCTGCATCTTGGCCTCCAGAAAGCTGGTTTGATAGCTTCCTTGTAGAAAATACATAAAGGAAAGGCATGGGAGAGAAATTTAAGTTATTATGTATGAAAGCTTCTACTGGAGTGTTTCTCAAAGTGCAGCAGTACCTGCTGAATAGGTATCTGGAGGTTGTTGGTTAAAATGTAGTTTCCAGCAGGGCACAGCATTTGGGAGGCAGAGACAGGTGGATCTCTGTGAGTTCAAGGCCAGCCTGGTTTATGTAGCAAGTTCCAGGCCAGCCAGGGCTGCAGGGAGACCCTGTCTCTCAAAAAGACCCAAAACAGGGGCTGGAGAGATGGCCTAGCAGTTAAGAACACCGACTGCTCTTGCAGAGGACCCGGGTTTGATCCCTGGCACCCACATGGCAGCTGAGAACCATCTTTAACTCCAATTCCAGGGGAATCCGACACCCTCTTTTGACCTCCTCGGCATTGCACAACATGGGTGCACAGACCTGCATGCAGACAGTACATTCACACACACACACACACACACACACACACACACACACACACACAAAGACCAAAAGCACACACACACAAAAGAAAAAGAACAAGAGACAAAATAAAATAGAACCAAAATTCAGTTTCTTAGGGACTAAGAGCACATATAAGATCATTGCTCTTGCTGGGCGTGGTGGTGCACGCCTTTAATCCTAACACTTGGGAGGCAGAGGCAGACGGATCTTTGTGAGTTCAAGGCCAGCCTGGTCTACAGTGTGAGTTCCAGGACAGCTGGGGCTATAGTCTCGAAAAGACAAAAAAAAAAAAAAGAGCATTGCTCTTGCAGAACCAGGGTAGGGGGCTTACAATCACCTGTGACTCCAGCTCCAGGGGATCCAGTGCCCTCTTCTGGCCTCTGTTGGCACCTGCCTGTATTCACATATGCACATAACCATGCACACACACACACAGACACACAGACACACACACATACGTACATAATCAGAAAAATAAAAATAGGGGCTGGAGAGATGGCTCAGTGTTTAGGAGCACTGTCTGCTTTTGCAGAGGACCTGAGTGAGTTTGGTTCCCAGCACCCACATGACAGATAATAACCATCTGTAACTCCAGTTTCAGGAGATCTGATGCCCTCTTCTGACCTCACGGGCACTGTACACACCTGGTACATGCAGGCAAAATACTCATAAGCATAAAATAAAAATAAAAAATAAATTAAAAATAACAATCTTGAAAATTCAGTTTTCCCATGATCCTGTTTCTTCTCCCTACGGCTACAGGGGTCTGGGTGTCAGCCCATTAGCAGACACCAAGCTGAGCTGAAGCCGCTGGGACAGCTGGGAGTTCCCTGTCCCCTGAAACACATAACACGTGGTCAGGTTACAGGCTGGTGGGGCCATTGCTGATGCAGTGTTTGATGTCTTCCTCTTAATGGGGTCCAGCTGAGGGGGCTGCACCCTTTCGCAGTCTGTGTCTGCTAAGTTCTCAGACCTGGGTTTTCTGCTGTGATTTTAGTACACGTGTAATCCTGCAGTCTGAATTTACTTTGATAGATTTATAGAGTGGCACCTTGTCTACTTTTAGGAATGATTTGCTAGTCTGTGCTGCATGGGTGGTGTTGGAGAGATGATGCTGTTACACAGACACACACACAGACACACACACACACACACACACACACACACACACACACACACAAAGAAGTCTCTTGAGGCATAGCCTGAAAAAACTCTGTGTTACACAACACGAAGGAGCTCAGAACGGAACACAGCTGATATCAACCTCCACTCTGCCTTGTGGTACTTAATCCATGCAGTTCTTCATGGCCGTGGTATCTCTGGTCTCCCACACTCAACTGGAGGTCTTAGAGGAGCCTGACTGGTAATACAGGGGGCGGGGCAGGAGGGGCACAGAGCATCTTCAGGGGCCAGTGCACGTAGTCTCCTCAAACCAGCTTCAGAGGCCCCTAAGAACAGAAGTGGACGTGCCTTGACATGCCATCAGTGGTTTTCAGAGTGTGGTCCAGGGCTGTGCAGGAAAATGGTTAGAGGCAAGTCCTCCGCCTCACTTATCAGTTGCATCAGAGCCCTGCATGCTGCTCTCCATCTGGGTTTCCACAAGTTCTGCCCATGGTTCGGACACAAGCTTAGGTCCGAGAACCAATGCCTTCCACCTTCATGACCAGTGTTGTCTTTCTTTCTGATGGGCACACAGGTGAGGGCTGGAGTCCGTGGCCAGCACTTGTGTTGTTAGACTTGTCACTGTGACAAGTACCTGAGGAAACAGCTTCCTGGGGAGAAGTTTGTGGGCTCCTGGTTTCAGTCCCGGGCCCTTTGGGGCCTGTGGAGAGATGGAAATCAGGCTGGGAGCACGTGAGCAGAGTGGTTCACCTTGGAGCAGCCAGGGAGCAGAGAAGGCAGACGGAAGGGGCCAGCAACAGCAGCAACACCAAACGCCCCAGTGAGGCCTCCTTCCTCCAACTAGGCCACATCTTTCCTATTATTAGTGTGTGTGTGTGTGTGTGTGTGTGCGTGTGTGTGTGCATGTGTGTGTGTGCATGTGTGTGTGTGTGTGTGTATGTGTGTGTGTGCATGCGCGCATGTGCGTGAGTAGGTTAGAGGACAACTTGAGGAAATCAGTTCTCTCCTTCCACCATGTGGGGCCTGGAGATCAAACTCAGGTCATCGTCTGGGCGGCAAGCATCTTTGCCTACTAAGCCATCTCAACAGCCAGGATTTTTGCTTTTGAGGAGAGAGTCTTATGTGTCCCAGGATGGCCTCAAAATAACTATGTTGCCAAAGATGACCTTGAACTTCTGTTCCTCCTGCCTCTACCTCGAGCTGGGGTGAGGGATTCACCATCTCCCTCTAGCTTTCGTTTTCCAAGTTGTCATCAGAAGCTGGAATCTTTAAAGTGAAATGTAGCCGAGCGTGGTGGCGCACGCCTTTAATCCTAGCTCTTGGGAGGCAGAGGCAGGCAGATCTTCATGAGTTCAAGGCCAGCCTGGTCTACAGAGCAAGTTCCAGGACAGCTGGGGCTATAGGGAGACCCTGTCTCAAAAAGACAAAATAAATAAATAAATAAATAAATAAATAAATAAATAAATAAATAAATAAATAAAGTCAAATGTAGAGAGTTCTGTCTCTTCTGGGTTCTTTGCTGTACTGCATCTCCTCAAACACACATCACCCACAAGCTGAACAAAATCGTGGCGGGAGGTGCCCTTGCCTCTGGTCCAGGTGGACAGATGATGGCTCAAGGGCATGGAAAACACTGTGGAAGCAGAAGGAGTGACTATGTCTGGGAGAGTGAAGGCCGAGCGGCCACCCAGCATGTGAAGGCTGGCGGCACTGTCACTGCAGGGCACTCTGGACCCAGTTCCTGAGGCCTTCTCAGCGGGGCCCCAGTGGCTCAGTGTGGCCTGAGCGCTGGGCTGGGTGAGTGAAGGGGAAGCACAGGCACATGCTGGGAGACCCCGGTGGCCAAAATGTTTTGACCTTATCTCGTAGGCACGTCAGCTGGATGTCATCCAAGGTCGCTGTGGAGGAGGAGAGTGGAGGCACTGGCCCTGAGTTGGGGGGCAGCTCCTGGAATAATGCAGGATGGAGCTGGCCAGGGCACAGGGCTGGCCCCTCAGGTCTAGCACTGATCCTGCCCTGGCTGCTGAGCTCCCAGAGTGCAGGGTGTCAGACCAGGCGGCAAGGACAGTAGTTTCCTCCCAGCTTGGGAGGTGTAGTCAGCAGATCCCTGTGTGGTTACCCAAACCTTGGGTTACGGCATGCTTTAAACACCGCAATGCCTCTTAAATCAGGGCCCTGGATGGGATCCAAGGAGCGCTCCACCTTGCTTTGGGAGACAGGGTCTCTCACTGGCCTGGAAGTGGCTGTGTAGGTCTGGCTGGCTGTCAGCCCCAGGGATCCACGAACTTCATCTCTCCCTCCGCCCACAGGGTTAAGTTATGTGTGGGCCTCCATGATCAACCGTTTTTCTTTTTGAAACAGGGTTTCCCTGTAGCTCCCTGTGGACCAGGCTGGCTTTGATCTCACAGAGTTCCCCCTGCCTCTGTCTCCTGAGTGCTGGGATTAAAGGTATGTACTACCATGCCTAGCTCAGATCTTTTGTAGCCCCAGCTGTCCTGGAACTCACTCTGTAGACCAGGCTGGCCTTGAATTCACAAAGATCCGCCTGCCTCTGCCTCCCAAGTGCTAGGATTAAAGGTGTGCACCACCACGCCTGGCAATTTATTATTATTATTATTATTTATTTACTTATTTTTTTGTCTTTTCAAGACAGGGTCTCCCTGTAGTCCCAGTTGGCCTGGAACTCACTCTGTAGACCAGGCTGGCCTTGAACTCACAGAGATCCACCTGCCTCTGCCTCCCAAGTGCTAGGATTAAAGGCGTGCGCCACCACGCCCGGTGGCAATTTATTATTTTTTATGTGTATTGAGTGTACTGTCTGCATGTAGGTTGGTGCACCCGTGTCGTGCAGAAGAGGGTGTTGGATTCCCCTGGAACTGGAGTTAAAGACGGTTCTTAGCTGCCATGTGCATGCTGGGAATCGAACCTGGGTCCTCTGCTCTTAACCGCTGAGCCATCTCTTCAGCCCCAGCAAAGAGTGACTTGTATCCTGTCTGTCCGGTCCCTGTCCCCGTCCCCGTCCTGTCCCCTTGCCCCCTCATGTGCCCCATTCAGAAGTAACTGAATCAGGAGTGTTGGAAAATGCATGGGAGGGTTGGCTGGGGGAGGGGTCCTGAGGGAATGGACAATTGGATCCATTTGAATAGGGACTGGACGCTGTCTTGTGTGTGGTCTCTTTTGAGAGGTAGATGTTCCCCCGTAAATAAGTCAAAACTGGGGTTCAGGAGAATCTTATTCTCTGGGCCAGTGAGATGACTCAGTGAATAAAGCCCTTGCTGGAGTTCAGATTCCCCAGCACCCACTTAAATGTCACGTGGGTGTGGCAGCTGCCTGCAATGTCAGGGCTTGGAAGGTGGAGACAAGGGGCCCCAGAGCAAGTTGGTGACCCAGACTGGCTAAACAGAGGGGCTCTGGGTTCAAGTGAGAGACACTTCTTCAGTAAATAAGGTAGAGGGCAACTGAGGAAGACACCTGATGCCAACCTCCACATACACGTANTGAGTTCAAGGCCAGCCTGGTCTACAGAGCAAGTTCCAGGACAGCTGGGGCTATAGGGAGACCCTGTCTCAAAAAGACAAAATAAATAGATAAATAAATAAATAAATAAATAAATAAATAAATAAATAAATAAAGTCAAATGTAGAGAGTTCTGTCTCTTCTGGGTTCTTTGCTGTACTGCATCTCCTCAAACACACATCACCCACAAGCTGAACAAAATCGTGGCGGGAGGTGCCCTTGCCTCTGGTCCAGGTGGACAGATGATGGCTCAAGGGCATGGAAAACACTGTGGAAGCAGAAGGAGTGACTATGTCTGGGAGAGTGAAGGCCGAGCGGCCACCCAGCATGTGAAGGCTGGCGGCACTGTCACTGCAGGGCACTCTGGACCCAGTTCCTGAGGCCTTCTCAGCGGGGCCCCAGTGGCTCAGTGTGGCCTGAGCGCTGGGCTGGGTGAGTGAAGGGGAAGCACAGGCACATGCTGGGAGACCCCGGTGGCCAAAATGTTTTGACCTTATCTCGTAGGCACGTCAGCTGGATGTCATCCAAGGTCGCTGTGGAGGAGGAGAGTGGAGGCACTGGCCCTGAGCTGGGGGGCAGCTCCTGGAATAATGCAGGATGGAGCTGGCCAGGGCACAGGGCTGGCCCCTCAGGTCTAGCACTGATCCTGCCCTGGCTGCTGAGCTCCCAGAGTGCAGGGTGTCAGACCAGGCGGCAAGGACAGTAGTTTCCTCCCAGCTTGGGAGGTGTAGTCAGCAGATCCCTGTGTGGTTACCCAAACCTTGGGTTACGGCATGCTTTAAACACCGCAATGCCTCTTAAATCAGGGCCCTGGATGGGATCCAAGGAGCGCTCCACCTTGCTTTGGGAGACAGGGTCTCTCACTGGCCTGGAAGTGGCTGTGTAGGTCTGGCTGGCTGTCAGCCCCAGGGATCCACGAACTTCATCTCTCCCTCCGCCCACAGGGTTAAGTTATGTGTGGGCCTCCATGATCAACCGTTTTTCTTTTTGAAACAGGGTTTCCCTGTAGCTCCCTGTGGACCAGGCTGGCTTTGATCTCACAGAGTTCCCCCTGCCTCTGTCTCCTGAGTGCTGGGATTAAAGGTATGTACTACCATGCCTAGCTCAGATCTTTTGTAGCCCCAGCTGTCCTGGAACTCACTCTGTAGACCAGGCTGGCCTTGAATTCACAAAGATCCGCCTGCCTCTGCCTCCCAAGTGCTAGGATTAAAGGTGTGCACCACCACGCCTGGCAATTTATTATTATTATTATTATTTATTTACTTATTTTTTTGTCTTTTCAAGACAGGGTCTCCCTGTAGTCCCAGTTGGCCTGGAACTCACTCTGTAGACCAGGCTGGCCTTGAACTCACAGAGATCCACCTGCCTCTGCCTCCCAAGTGCTAGGATTAAAGGCGTGCGCCACCATGCCCGGTGGCAATTTATTATTTTTTATGTGTATTGAGTGTACTGTCTGCATGTAGGTTGGTGCACCCGTGTCGTGCAGAAGAGGGTGTTGGATTCCCCTGGAACTGGAGTTAAAGACGGTTCTTAGCTGCCATGTGCATGCTGGGAATCGAACCTGGGTCCTCTGCTCTTAACCGCTGAGCCATCTCTTCAGCCCCAGCAAAGAGTGACTTGTATCCTGTCTGTCCGGTCCCTGTCCCCGTCCCCGTCCTGTCCCCTTGCCCCCTCATGTGCCCCACTCAGAAGTAACTGAATCAGGAGTGTTGGAAAATGCATGGGAGGGTTGGCTGGGGGAGGGGTCCTGAGGGAATGGACAATTGGATCCATTTGAATAGGGACTGGACGCTGTCTTGTGTGTGGTCTCTTTTGAGAGGTAGATGTTCCCCCGTAAATAAGTCAAAACTGGGGTTCAGGAGAATCTTATTCTCTGGGCCAGTGAGATGACTCAGTGAATAAAGCCCTTGCTGGAGTTCAGATTCCCCAGCACCCACTTAAATGTCACGTGGGTGTGGCAGCTGCCTGCAATGTCAGGGCTTGGAAGGTGGAGACAAGGGGCCCCAGAGCAAGTTGGTGACCCAGACTGGCTAAACAGAGGGGCTCTGGGTTCAAGTGAGAGACACTTCTTCAGTAAATAAGGTAGAGGGCAACTGAGGAAGACACCTGATGCCAACCTCCACATACACGTACCTACATACATGTGAATGCACGTACCTACATACGAGTGAATGCACACGTATGTAGGTACATGTGCACATGCAGAGAGAGAGAGAGGCAGAGAGAGATTCATTTTTGGGTCCTGTTGGGAACATGGAGGGCATTGAATTAAGTGCAACAAGTCAGGCAGGTTCCTGAACAAAACTACCTCTCAATGCAAAAACCAAAACAAACAAAAAATGTTTCTGTTGTGCGAGATGAACAACTTCTAGAAATCTCTATAGCAGAGACTGTGGGTAAGGATACTTTACTGTGCACATTAAATTCATCTATGAGATTTCTCCTGTTAAGTGTCCAGACTGTTAAACAAAAATAAAGCAATATCAGCAATCATAAAAGACAAACCAGCAAAAACAAAATAAAAGCCAACCACTCCCCACCTCCAAACAACAACAACAACAACAACAACAAACAAAACAAAAAAAAACAACCTTTGAGGTGCTGGTCTTGTTACCTTTATTGTAGGTGATGTATTGGTCAATGTATTTGACCAATCTATCAAGTTTAATTCTTTAAGATTTTTTTTTTTTTGGTCTTTTTGAGACAGGGTCTCCCTGTAGCTCTGGCTGTCCTG
>VZQC01001405.1:362877-408272 GCA_009823505.1 Rhizomys pruinosus | reverse complement strand
AGCCACCATGTGGGTGCTGGGGATCGAACCCGGGTCCTCTGCAAGAGCAGTTGGTGCTCTTAACCACTAAGCCATCTCTCCAGCCCCTGCTAGTACAGTCTTAGATTTAAATTTAGGCATTAAAGAGAAAGACATGCTTTACAAGCACTGTATATGATTTTGTGGCTTTTGTATGTGTTGTGTGCTCACCTGTGAATCTGTGCTCCTGTGTACATGCAGAGGCCAGAAGAGGACAGCAGGTGTTGCTGCCTGCTTTATTCCTTTGAGGCAGGGTTGAACCTTGAGCTAGGCTGGCAGCCAGCAAGCCCCAGCCACCCTCCTGTCTCCAGTCCCACACCCTACTGCCAGTACCAGTTACTGGGGTGCATGGCCATACTTGACTTTTACATATGACGTTGGAGGTCCAAACTCAGTTCTCACATTTTTTTTAATAATTATTTTTTATTTTTATTTATTTCTGTATGTGTATGAATGTACTGCCTGCATGCAAGTCTGTGCACCCGTGTCGTGCAATGCCGCGGAGGTCAGAAGAGGGTGTCGCTTTCCCCTGAAACTAGAGTTCTCCTGGAATTGGAGTTACAGACGGTTCTCAGCCGCCATGTGGGTCCTGGGGATCGAACCCGGGTCCTCTGTAAGAGCGGTCGGCGCTCTTAACCGCTAGGCCATCTCTCCAGCCCCTGTTCTCCCACTTGTATAGCAAGTGCTCCTACCCACTGAGCCATCTCCCTAGCATCCCCTGCCCCCAAATTATTCCTTTTTTTTTTTTTTTTGTCTTTTTGAGACAGGGTCTCCCTCCAGCCCCACTCTGTAGACCAGGCTGGCCTTGAACTCGCAGAGATCCGCCTGCCTCTGCCTCCCAAGTGCTGGGATTAAAGATGTGTGCCACCACGCCAAATTATTCTTAAGACCAGGTCTCTTGGAGCTGGAGAGATGGCTCAGTGGTTAAGAGCAACGACTGCTCTTGCAGAGGACCTGGGTTCGATTCCCAGCACCCACATGGCAGCTGAAAACCGTCTTTAACTCCAGTTTCAGGGGAATCCGATGGCCTCTTCTGACCTCAGCAGCATCGCATAACACGGGTGCACAAACCTACATGCAGATAGTACATTCATACACATAAAAAAATAAAATAAAAATTAAAAAAAGACAAGGTCTCATTTTAGCTCAGGGTCTCCTCAAATTTCTGGCAGTCTTCTTGCCTCAGCCTTTGGAGTGCTGGGCTGTAAATTTGAAACACACACACACACACACACACACACACACACTAAAACTGGGTATTCATTAGTAAGTAAAAGTTACAGTCTCACTTCTGGCAATTTGTAGGCATATTTCTGAAGCAGGATAGAAAGATGGAAATTTTGAGAGACATGAGAAGGAAAGAGAAACCCTTTACCTGGATTCCAGTTGCAAGAAGCAAGAATTTCAGCACAATTAACAACTGCTTAAGGCTCAGGGTTTCCCAGCCATAAGCCTACAATTTGCTGTATCAGTCTATGGAATCTCCACTTACAGGAAAACATATGCACTAAACCCCTCGGTCCACGCTGGTGATGTCTGGTTTCAGGTCACCAGGGTGCAATCCCATCAAGCTGGGGCCAACTGTCATCTCAAGGGTGGAAGCAGGAAATAGGTCCTGAGGGATGGGGCTCCCAGGAACCCCTTGAACAGCGGAATCCCAAGAGCTTCCAAGATCTGAGTCGCCAGTAAGACACTTGGAATGAATCATTTAAAAGCGAGGAATCCTGGCTTGGCCCAAGTTCCTAAAAAGCTGGGTGGCAGCTGTGCGTCTGTCACCAGCGCTGACATTTCTGTGTTTATGTTTTGTTTTTTGTTTTTTTTGAGACAGGGTCTCACTGTAACCCCAGCTGTCCTGGAACTCACTCTGTAGACCAGGCTGGCCTTGAACTCACAGAGATCCGCCAGCCTCTGCCTTCCAAGTGCTGGGGTTAAAGGCGTGTGCCACCACGCCCGGCCGTGTTTACGTTTGTTAAAGTAACTTCAACGAGTGTCTAACGGAAGAGTGTCCCCCTTCCCTCTCTGCTGCTCTCTCCAGGCTCAGCTCCCGGGAACTGGTTTCTCCAGCAGGGGACACCATGGACCCCCGAAGCCCTTAGCAAGCGCGAGAGCACGTAATAAAATGGCCAAAACAACTCTGTGCTTCAAACGTGCATACAGGGCCTCGTAAACCTGGCCGGCAGCGTTATGTTTGGTCAAGAAAGCCCAGGGAAGGAAAGCACTGCATCCCGGTTTCGCTAGAGATCCTGGAGGAGGCGCGGGGCCAGCCCGGGCCGGCCTGGCCCCGCCCCTAGGGCAGACGGCCTTCCTCCAGCAGAACCCCACCCAGCGCTGCACCCCGCCCCTCCCCCAGGGCAGAACCCCACCCAGCGCTGCGCCCCGTCCCCCCGGGCAGAACCCCACCCCAGCGCTGCGCCCTGCCCCCCAGGCAGAGTCTCCGCCCCGCAGAAAGCCCCGCCTCCAGCGCAATTAGTTCCGCCTCGCCAGCGCTCACCTCCGCCACGCACCCGCTAATCCCCGCCTCTTCCACATGCAGCCCCGTCCCTCCGTCAGGCCCAGTTCCACTAAGCCCCTACCTGAGCTCAGTTCCGCCCCTTCCCTCTCAGTCCAGTTCCTGGAGTCAGTTCCGCTCCTCCCTCGAGTTTAGCTCCGCCTCATCCCGCTTCTGAGCCCCGCCCCTTCCAGCCTTAATCCCCGCCCCCTCAGCAGCTCCCCTCCCTGCCCCGCCCCTTCCTCCTCTGGCTCCGCCTTCGTCGACTCTGAGAGGCCGTTGAGGCCAGGACTGAGGCGGGAGGACCTGGGGCGGGGCGGGAAGAAGTCCCTCCTTCTCGGGGGGCCGAAATCTCGGCGGCGGGCGCGGGGCGGAGCTTGGCCGGGGATGCTCGGCTTTGCATAATCCACCTGCGGGCATTTAAAGGCGCCAGGCCGGTTGCAATCCGAGCCCGTCCGCGAGGACCTGTGTTCGCCATGCATCTTTCCGTGCGCACCGCGCTGCTGCTTGTCCTGGGCTTCCTGTTCGTCGGCCCCGCTGCCCCGGCGCGCCTGGGCCTGAAGCGCGTGAGTGCCTTCTGCGTGCAGGGGGCAGGGGGCAGGGGGCGGGCGCCCTGCGGCTCTAGAGTCGGGTCTCTGCAGCAGACCTCTCCCTACCCCAACACGAGAGCAGGTGCACGCTGCTTGGACGGGCTAGCCTCGGCTGATCGCTCTATCTCCGCGGAGAGCAGCAGCCCCAGTGCCCTGGCCGCAGCTCAGACCCTCAGCGCGTGACCCGCTGGGCGCCCCCACCCCACGGCCCTCCACGAAGCCCTCTGCTGCAGGGTCCTGGCCGCTGGCTGGGGTGGGTGGGGTTGATCAGACCTGGAGGTCCAGACTTGCCCGCCTTATGGCAGAGGTCCAGCACCCGCCGTCCAGGCTGTGAGCCACTGAGTCAGGCCCAGGCCCCCTCCTTCCTGGCTCCCCTCACT
Source organism: Rhizomys pruinosus (assembly GCA_009823505.1). Classification (NCBI taxonomy): domain Eukaryota; kingdom Metazoa; phylum Chordata; class Mammalia; order Rodentia; family Spalacidae; genus Rhizomys; species Rhizomys pruinosus. Next base: position 404,796 of record VZQC01001405.1, on the reverse strand, counting down.
CGCTGCGTTCACTCGGTGCCGCAAAACCCTGGGAAATGGAAGTTTTGTCATTCGGGGAGGGAAGATGCTCAGTTTTCCTTTGCCTGGACAGAAAGGGAACTAGTCGGTCGCAGACTCCCTCCTGGCTCCCCTCGGAGGAGGTTGACGGCTGGGACGTAGTGGGGAGGCCTGACTTCTGATTCCTTTTCTGTTCCCATCCGTGGCGTCCTGAGCCTTGAAGCCAGTGGCCTTGGGCTGTTTGGGGGCGGGAAGTCTGCTTCTGTTTCTGGAATGCAGGAGGTAGGACCTCTCTGCTAACTTTGAACATTCCACCTCCTGTGTGCCTTGGTTGTGGATACCACCCCAGACTACAGGGTCTCAGATTGGCAGGTTTGGAGGGTTCTCAGAAGTATCACCGAAGTCACCCACCTCCCTTTGGGTCTGCCTGTCACCCCAGCTGGCTTGGAACTTGCTTTGTAGAGCAGGCTGGCCTCCATCTCAGACATCTGCCTGTCTGTAGGCATGGACCACCACCTCTGGCCTCTGGCTCCTTAGGCTGTTAGGGAGTGTCATGTTTGAGCCTTTCCTGCTGTCTCCTGAATTTTCTCTGTGGTCTGCTGGGGTCAGAGCCTGATCAGTGGGCGGCTGAGTTTCTGGAACTCTGTTCCTCTTCCTCTTGTAGCATTAACTGGTCTCCTGATCCTGGGCTGCAGTGAGCCTCACATAACAGCAGAATGGCTCTGCTGGGCAGAGTAGGTGCTTACTAGACTTGTCATTTATCAGACACCTACTGTGAGCTACTCCTTGAGCTTTGTACTTTTTTTTCTCTTTTGCTTGAGACAGGGTCTCTTTGTACCTCAGGCTGGCCTTGAGTTCTCTATGTAGCTGAACTCCTCATCGCCCTGTCTCTACCTCCCAAGTGTTATGATTACAGGCTTGTACTGCCGTACTTTCCTAAGAATCTGAATTTTGGAATAATTTAAATTCATGGCAAAGTTTCAAGGACAGTGTAGAGTTGTCTGTCTACCCAGCTTTCCTTGTCTCCTGTCACCAGCACACATCTGTCAGAAGCTGTGGAAGTCCATTACTGTGAACTAGACTGGATTTTATTTGGGTCCCGCTAGCTCTTCGTGAATGTCCTCTTTCTAATTCCAGCACCTGCTCTGGGGTACTGAGTTGCCATCCTCGTCACATCTCCCCACTGTTCTCTGACCTGAGACGGTGTCTTAGCCATTAAAAAAAAAGGTTGGCAGTCTTGAGCCTGGAACTTTCTGTAGGCAACTTTTTAAAAAAATTTTATTTTGTATGTGTATGAATGTACTGTCTGCATGTAGGTTGGTGCACCCGTGTTGTGCAACGGAGGTCAGAAGAGGGCGTCAGATTCCCCTGGAACTGGAGTTAAAGATGGTTCTCAGCCGCCACGTGGGTACCAGGGATTGAACCCAGGTCCTCTGCAAGAGCAGTTGGCGCTCTTAACTGCTAGGCCATCTCTCCAGCCCCAAGTAGGCAGACTTCTTATTGTCACCATTGCCCCGTCAGAAGATGTAATTATGGCTGTTTAATAGATGAGGAAGTAGAACCTCCAGGGGTTAACATGCTGTGGCATCCGCTAGTGTGGGCGGTCATATTAACTGCCACCTGGCCTGTGATCTGGCTCCGTGTTCTACCCATGTAGCCATGTCTCTCCCAGTGCCATATGCTGCCTCTTTCTTCCTGTGTGGTGGTCTAGCTGGGGCGGCCACAGCTAGGTGCCAGGTTGGTTCTGCTGAGCTCTGCCCTCTCTTCCCTGGTGAGCTGGAATTCAGCCACCATATCTCCTGCAGCTGGCCAGGCCCTGCTAATGGGAAACCACCTTGTGATAACTCCCCCAGCATGCTTAGGGGAGAGTAGAGGATTCCAGATGGGCATTCTGGAAGCTTCCCTGAGGCTAAAATCAACCCTCAGTGTGTACCAGGCTGCCTTCACGGTAGAGAAAGCAGCAGTTTCCTCACCCTTCTTTGTCTGTGCCTTGTAACTGGCTTCTCCCTTCTAAACTTTTCCAAGCATGGTGCTTTTTCCTTCAAGACCCTTCTGTAGCACCGTGGCCAGTTGAGTCTCCTGAATGAGCCTTTGGTGAATGACCTGGACCTCTCCAGCTTCAGCAGGGACCCTCATCTAACATGTTTAACCTGTTGGGCTTCTAGTAGTGCTTAAAGCAGCTGAGCCTCTATCCCAAGACCTTTGCGTGCTGTCTATACTCATCGCTGACTTCACATTACAGAAGAACCTGGCTCATGTGTCACTTCCCTACTACGTCAAGTGAGACGGTTCTTTTCAACATCAGCTTCTAACACACACATATCACAGTGGATAATCCACCCCCTCTCCCTTCTTCAATACTAGGTTTGAACTCTAGGCCTCATGGATGCCAGACTAGTACTGTAGGGATGAGGTGAACTTCATCCCTAGTCTGAGCAGTACATGATTTACATAAGACTACAAGCCCCACCAGGCTGGGCAGGATCAAATCCAATTCAATTATTTCAGCCCTTGGCCCAGGGCCTACAGTAGTTATGCTGTAAATATTTGTGGAATCAAGTTTGGAGGAAACACCTGCTGGTACCTCCCCCGTCCTGCCTTTCTTAGTCATGACGACCTGTCATTCCGAGGATTAGGAAGGAGGAGCGTCCAAGATGCTCAAGTACAGGGGAAGCTTAACTGGTGTACTAGGAATTTCATGGAGTTGGTAGCAGGAAGCAGAGGGCAGGGTGGTGCACGGCCATCATTTAGTGAGCCAGCTCATGCTTGCTGCCTGGTACCATGTCATGAGCTTTTACATAGGTATTCTCACCCTTGCAGGTATTCTCACCCTTGCAGGTATTCTCACCTTTGCTACAGCCCTGACAGGAAGGTGCCTCCACTTAAAAGATGTGGAAATCTGGACTCCGAGGCTGAGTGTGTGTGGCCTGCTGTGATTCCAAGGCAGGGGTGGGGGTGGGGTGGGGGTCTGTTTTCCTTTTCCTGATTGTCACTGCAGAGCCATGCCCTTTGCTACTCCTTGTAATGCCTGGGTTATGCCCCAGGCTGGCCTTGAACTCACTGTGTAGCTGAGGATGACCTTGAATTTCTGGTCTCTTGCCTCTCAAGTCCTGGAATTTGTGGCATGTGTCACCATGCTTGGTTTTGAATTGCTTTTTGTTTGGGAGCCCAGGATGGCTTCAAACTTGAGCTCCACCTGCCTCAGCTTCCTGAGTCCAGACACTGCAGATGGTTACCACACTTGCTTCTTTATTGCTGTGGTAGGCAGACTGGGTGACCTTCATGTTCCCTTTCTCTCTTTTTTTTGGTGGGGGGGATTTTTGAGACAAGGTCTCCCTGTAACCCCAGCTAGCCTGCAACTCTTTTTGTAGACCAGAATGGCCTTGAACCCACAGAGATCCTGCCTCTGCCTCCCAAGTGCTGGGACTAAAGGCTAAAGGCGTGTGCCACCACACCCGCCCCTTTCTTTTTTAAATATTTTGTTTTAAAAAATTGTTTTATTATTTGTATTTTATGTGTCTGAGTGTATTGCCTGTGTGTATGTAAATGCACCCATGTTGTGCAAGCCCTTGGAGGCCAGAAGAGGGTGTTGGATCCCCTGGAACTGGAGTTACTGACAGTTGTTAGCCATCATGTGGGTGCTGGGACTCTAACCCTAGTCCTCTGGAAAAGCATCCAGTGCTCTTAACCACTGAGCCATCTCTCCAGTGCCTGCATTTCCTTTCTGTAGAACAACAAAGCCACCAGTTCTGTATCTTCAACTTCAATGTGGTTATAAGTCACAGGTCTCTGTGCAGGGAATCTGTGGTCTGGCTTGGTCAGGTGTTTTATCTCGGTCTGGACAGCTATGGGAGTATTTGAGATGGAGGCCAGCTTGGGGGTGGTGGGAAGGCCGAGGTCCTTGTCAGTGCCCTTCAGGCCTTGTGTGGGGGAGAGAGTGCGTGGTGTGGCACGAGGTATAGATCATGAGGTCCTGTGGGTGTGAGGCACAGGTGGCACAAATTGGGAGATGTTGTTGAGAGGTTTAGGAGACAGGGGCCTGTGAGGAGGATCAAAGTAGTGCCTTGTCTCAAAAAAAAAAAAAAAAAAAAAACAAAAAAAAACAAAGTAGTGACTTTGCAGAGTGGCTGTGACTCCAGGTGCAGCCTGGCAGGATCCATGGGCTGGGGAGAGAATGCATGGGTGAGACAGGGAAGTTGAGGGACCCCCAGCTTGGGATCCTGTTCCCTGGAGGGTGGGGCTTGGGGTGCTGTGTGTTCCCCCATGTTAGTGCTCCCATTGTGACTGGCCCTGGAGTGGACGTGGGGTGGGACATGACCAGGGTCGTGGACATGGACTACAGAGGTGACTCTTCCTGACGTTGTCCTGTGGTGGCCTAAGGCTAGCTGGAGAGGAGCTGGGGGTGGGGGGGTGTCAGAGGAGCTAGCCCCAAAGCCAGACAAGTTTAGTAGAGGAGTGGGGGTTGGGGAGCTAGCCCCAATGCCAGACAAGTTTAGTAGGAGGGGTCAGGGGAGCTAGCCCCAATACCAGACAAGTTTAGTAGAGGGGGTCAGGGGAGCTAGCCCCAACACCAGACAAGTTTAGTAGGGGGTGGTCAGGGGAGCTAGCCTCAACACCAGACAAGTTTAGTAGGGGGTGGTCAGGGGAGCTAGCCTCAACACCAGACAAGTTTAGTAGAGGAGGGGGGTTGGGGAGCTAGCCTCAACACCAGACAAGTTTAGTAGGGGGTGGTCAGGGGAGCTAGCCTCAACACCAGACAAGTTTAGTGGGGGGGGGTCAGGGGAGCTAGCCTCAACACCAGACAAGTTTAGTAGAGGAGGGGGGTTGGGGAGCTAGCCTCAACACCAGACAAGTTTAGTAGGGGGTGGTCAGGGGAGCTAGCCTCAACACCACACAAGTTTAGTAGGGGGGGTCAGGGGAGCTAGCCTCAACACCAGACAAGTTTAGTCTTGCTTTTTCTTTTCTTTTTTCCTTTTTTTTTTTTTTTTTCTTTTTGAGACAGGGTCTCCCTGTAGCCCTCGCTGTCCTAGAACTTGTTATGTAGACCAGGCTGGCCTTGAACTCAGAGATCCAAGTGCCTTTGCCTCCCGAGTGCTGGGATTAAAGGTGTGCGCTATCACAAGGCTGTCAGGGCAATGAGAGGAAGAAAGGGCGTCCTTTCCACTGAGGCACACAAACTAAGTCAGGTCCTAGATCTAAGGCTGGAGACAGCTGGACAAGGAAGAAGAGGTTAGGTGGGAACAGAGAGGACTAGAAAGGTGTTGTGGATGCACCTTAAAGACTGGCCTAACAGATGAGAGTTCTGCACAACAGCTGGCTTCTCTCTCTCTCTCTCTCTCTCTCTCTCTCTCTCTCTCTCTCTCTCTCTCTCTCTCTCTCATTTCCCTCCCAAGTGCTGAGATTAAAGATATCAGCCACTAAGGCAGGCCCTGTATTAAGCTTTTGGGTGGTTGTTTTTTTGAGTCTTAGTTTACTCCTGTCCTCATAAGGCAAGAGTAGGCCCAGCTTGAAGATGTAGAGATAGTGAGGAGGCTCAGAGGGGAGAAGTGTGCACACAGGGGCAAGCCTGCAGCAGCCGGTTCCCGAGTCTCACACACAGGGTGCCCTGCAGCAGCCGGTTCCCGAGTCTCACACACGGGGTGCCCTGCAGCAGCCGGTTCCCGAGTCTCACACACAGGGTGCCCTGCAGCAGCCGGTTCCCAAGTCTCACACACGGGGTGCCCTGCAGCAGCCGGTTCCCGAGTCTCACACACAGGGTGCCCCTCCAGCAGCCCGTTCCCGAATCTCACACACAGGGCGGCCCCTCCAGCAGCGGGTTCCTGTGGTTCTTCTGAGCCGAGGCAGTTCTTTTTGTTAACCTCTCTTCCGTTGCTGATATTCCAGCGACCCCACCTCGGTGGCTTTTCCTGGGATAACTGTGATGAAGGGAAGGACCCTGCGGTGCTCAAAAGCCTGACGCTGGAACCCGACCCCATTGTCATTCCTGGGAATGTGACTGTCAGCGTTGAGGGCAGGACCAGTGTCCCCCTCAGTTCTCCTCAGAAGGTGAGCCTGGGCTGGGTGGAGTGGGGGGCATGGGCAGGCTGAAGTGGCTCTAAGAGGCTTGTGCCCATGCACTGTTAAAGAGTTGAGAACCCACAGACTTACTCAGGTTTACAGAGTCTGGGGGTGGAAGGATGAAAGGAAAGCTCACGTGCAGGCCACGATGAGCGGGCCTGCCACGCGTGGAGACCCATCTCAGCAGGCTGGCTGTGCTGGTGGACAGTCAGGTTTGTTATTTTGTTGCTGTTACTTTACAGTAAGCACACCTAACAGTGGCATGTGGTCATTTTGTTTTGAGATAGGGTCTCAACTGTGTATCCCAGGCTGCCATGGAGAGCCCACTCTGAGAAACAGGCCTTGAGTCCATGGCCGTTGCCTGGTCAGCCTTCTGAGTCTGGGTCCCAGGCCTCAGGCACCAGGCCTGAGTTGACACATGGCAGTTTAGAAAAGCTTTTGGTGGTGAAGGAGGAAAGAAAACAAATCACCTGAGGCTTGCCACTAGGGATGGGGCTTGGCACCATGCGCTTTCTGTAGCGTGTTCTCCAGGCTTCTCCCACGTGATCCTATCTGTAACGCATATCGTTATAGTTAATATACACGTGAACAGAGCGGTGCTTTGTTGCTGCCGTCGCTTGTCTTTGAGGCAGGGTAACGTTGACTGGCCTGGAACTGGCTCTGGAGCTCTGGCCTCCTGGCCTCCTGCCTCAGCCTCTGGAGTGCTGAGATTGCAGGTGTGCATCACCATACCCAAGGATGCACGTTTGCAGTGGGGTTGGGAACAGAGCAGGCCCATCCCGCCTTCTGCCCTGGGCTCGCTGTCCCTGGCTTTTTCACATCTCGTGCAGCCCGAGCTGGCCTAGAACTCCCTACGTAGCTGAGGGCGATGTTGAGTTCCTGATCCTTTTGCGTCCACCTCCCCTAAATTCTGGGGTACACCTTTCCCGTCCCTCATTCCCGTTAAGTTTTTTTTCTGAGGTGCTGGGGCTCCACCAAGGGCATTGTGCGTGCTCCCCCCGAGCTCCCCACGGTGGATTTTGCTCCTAATCTTCCTTCCTGTTTCTTTGCCTCCTCTTATAAATTTGGGCCAAATTAGCCCCTTTGTTCTTGGTGCCTCCCCTGGTGCAGAGCCTTAGGTCTCCTTGCCGTCCCCACCCCCATTACCCATTATTCTTGAGTGTCTTGGGCTCATTCTTTTCTGCCGGCCGCACTTGGCCCAGAGTTGGCTGGTGCGGCTCTTGGACCACCCATTTCCGAGATGTCTCTGGCTGGAGGTACATAGCTCTGGATGTCTGAAGGTGGAGTTCTTTGGGGTTTCATTCAGGACTTAACTCTGTCCAGCAGACCCCCAAGGGGACCTACCCACACAGAAGCCACATGTGAGGTCTGTGCTTCAGTCCTTTAGTCTGAGGGCCAAGGGTAGACTGGCCCAAGCCCATATACCCTGGTTTTTTTTTGTTGTTGTTGTTGTTGTGGGTTTTTTTTTTTTTTTTTTTTTTTTTGTATTTCTGAAACAGGGTCTCCCTTTAAGTCCCAGGCTGGCCTGGAGTTCACCCTGTAGACCAGGCTGGCCTTGAACTCACAGAGATCTGCCTGCCTGTGCCTCAGGAGTGCTAGGATTAAAGGTATGTACCACCACGCCCAGCTGAGATTCACCATTTTATTTTATTTTTTTGGTCTTTTGAACAGGGTCTCCTGTAGCCCCAGCTGTCCTGGACTCACTTGTAGACAGGCTGGATCCTTGAGCTCACAAAGATCCTCCTGCCCTCTGCCTCCCAAGTGCTAGGATTAAAGGCATGCGCCACCACGCTACCCTTAATACATTACACCCGGTATTGGTGTGAGATATCTATGTATTCTAGCTAGCCTTGAATCACTATGTAGCCACAGATGACCCTGAATTTTGGAATCATGTGCCTCCACCTCCTGAGTCCTGGGATATAGGTGTGTATCACCATGGCCAATTTATATAGTGTTGGGGGTTGGAACTCAGAGCTTCGTGCATGATAGGCAAGTGCTCTACTGACTGATCCCAACCCATCCCCAACCCCTCTCAACTTTGATGAAGTAAACTTTCCTTGATCAGAAATGGGACCTTGAGCTGGGTCTGGTGGCACTATAACCCCAGCACTGGGGAGTCAGAGGTAGGCGGAGCTCTGTGAGGTCAAGGCCAGCTGCTAGTGAGCTCAGGGACCTGCGTTCCCTGCCCACCTTGTGTTCCAGGCCGGCTGCTAGTGAGCTCAGGGACCTGCGCTTCCCTGCCCACCTTGTGTTCCAGGCCGGCTGCTAGTGAGCTCAGGGACCTGCCTTCCCTGCCCACCTTGTGTTCCAGGCCGGCTGCTAGTGAGCTCAGGGACCTGCCTTCCCTGCCCACCTTGTGTTCCAGGCCACCATACCCAGCTTAAGTGTGTGCTAGGGATCTAACCCGGGTTTTCATCCTTGCCTGGCAGGCACCTTGCCAACAGCATCCCTCCATCCTGGCTCTTTAACCAACCTAAAGTCATGTCTATGATGTGCCTTGCCTGGGGGCCTGTGTCAAAGACCTGCTTTCCTACAACAGTCAGTGACTCCTCCCCTTCAAAAGTGACTCCCTTTCAAAGCTGCTTTGTCTAGAGTGTTTGTGTCCCTGTCCCTGTGAAAGCAAAGAAAGGGAGGGAGGGAGGGAGGGAGGGAGGCGGGGGGGGGGGGAGATTTTTCCAGCTGTAGGAAACTGACTCTTAGGTCTCGGCCCCAGTAGGTTGCCTAGTTCTCCTGATCCAGAGATCCAGACCTAGGCAGACCCCTACAGTGAGAAGAGCCACAGCCCAAGAGAGGAGGGGTTGCCAGGGGCTGCCACGCATGTGGCACGGTAGAGCTTAGATCCCACTGACAGTGTGTGCCTTTGTCTGTGACACTAAGGAGTTGGCTCAGTTGTACCAGCTGGGCAAGTGCCAAGGAAGCCCTGAGCTCATGGGATAGCTAGTGACTCACTACCCAGCTCTGCTGGCCTTTTGTGGGAAGAGACCTGGTGTGTGATCTTCCAGTGGTAGGCGTGGCTGCTGCCTCGGTGCTGATGTCAGTGGCTTCTACTCCTGGGTTCATTTGGTACTGTGCTGGTTCTGGGCTGGGAGGACCAGTGATGGGCGGGGGCACTGTTTCTCCAGGTGAGCGTGGCACCGTAGACCCCGTCCTGTCAGCCTGTTTCTCCCGTTTAGACTGTAGCTGACTCAAATCCTTCCTTGAGACCCTGGCTATAAATGAAGTTATGGCTGGGCTGGAATTAAAGCAGAGGCAGGTTTTGCATTTTGTGTGCTCTAAGTGCTGGGTAGGTGTCATCTCCCTTCGAGGGACCTCAGAGAGGAAGGCACTATGAGACACCCCACTCTTAGGGACGAGGAAGTAGAGATTGAGGGAAGTGAGTAACTCCATTAAGGCAGAGCAAACCTTCTGACTCAGGCTCCCTGGCTGTACCTGGTCAGAGGAGCAGAAGCAGGCTTGGCCAGAGGAGGAGGCAGGGATGGCGGAAGGGCCTGTGTCAGGCAGCGGAGCAGCCTAGCGCGGCAAGCAGTTTGAACTTCATGGGGAATTCATGTTGTGCTAACCTCGCTTGCCCGTCTTTCTGGCCTTGAAGATGGCAGCCAGCATTCTTCAACTTGAGACAGTTGATGATTTGGGACCACAGCCAGGGATCCAGCCTGGGCCTAGCACTGTGGAGATGAGGTAGCTCCCTAAGATCTGTCTCTCAGAAGCAGGACCCCAGCTGGGATGGTGGTCCATGACTCTCACCCTGGATGCTGGATGATCAGGATTTCAAGGTCGTCTTCTGCTACATAGCAACTTGGAGGCCAGCCTGGACTGCATAAGCGAGCCGAGATTCAATGCCAGCATGTCAGAGCGGAAAGGGATCTAAATACTGGCTCCCATGCATGGTGCTGTGCACACTTGTAGCCCTAGAGTGAGGACGGTGTGGGAGGGTCCAGGGCTCCATGGTGAGCCAGTTTAGCCCAATCTGTGAACTCCAGGTTCAGTGAGTGACACTGCCTCCAAACACAAAGTGAAAGGTGCCTGAGGCATCACACACATGCGCAGGCACACACAACGTGGCTTTCTCTGTGACGTCTGGGAGTCAGGAGAGAGATGTCCTGGCCACTATGTGCACTTTTCCCTTGCTGGCCTTGGTGGGACACAGATGTGGCTGTAAGGGACAGCTGGCATGCATGACAGCTTGGACATAGTTTCTCACCTGCGTGTGCCAAGTGCAGTTGGGCTGCCTGCCTGGGAGCCCTGGCTGCTCTCCTGGGTCAGGTCATGCATCAGAACGAGCGGGATCAGGGTACCTTGGAAGACAGAAATGGATTCTAGATCTCCCCAGCCGGGTCTCATCAGCCAGCTGAAGACAGGCTTGCCCAGGGCCAGGGCTGCAGCCAGCTGTGGGATGGTGGAATGTTGGCTTCTGTCAGTGGCTGTGACAGCCAGAAGAGTTCTAAGTTCATAGTGTGGGTCAGCGAGAAGGGACCTTCACACTGATCATCAGTGCCTACCACAAGGACAGGAGAGGTAGACGCTGGGACATTCATCACAACAGAGTCATCGGATCTATCCAGCCCAACCCAGAGGTTGAACTGTGCCTGCAGTTCACCCTTGACCCCTTGTCAAATCCCGCCTCAGGTGGAGCTAACTGTGGAAAAGGAAGTGGCAGGTTTCTGGGTCAAGATTCCGTGTGTGGAGCAGGTTGGCAGCTGCACCTACGAAAACATCTGTGACCTGTTGAACACATACATCCCCCCGGGGAGCCCCTGCCCAGAGCCCCTGCATTCCTACGGCCTTCCTTGCCACTGTCCCTTCAAGGAGGTGAGTGTGAGTGCTGATGGTGGTGGGGAGCTATAGAAAAGAGGGGGTGGGCTTTACATTCTGCATATTGCTGTCTGTGGATATGTAAGAATCGCTGATGTTTGGGGGGACTCCATTTATCCATCTGTGGAATGGGTTGACTAGAGTTTTACATGACCCCTGAGTCCTTTATACTTATTCAGCCTCTAAAGAGGCCACAGCAGGGCTCACCTTGCCTGGCTCTTAGAATGGGAAGGGGGCAGTTCACAGCCGCAGCACGGTGGAGGGTCCTAGAAAGAGCCCCATCAGCTGAAGGCTGCCCTGACCACGGCCCCTTCTTTCCCACAGGGTACCTACTCGCTGCCCACAAGCAGCTTCACGTTGCCTGAGCTGGAGCTGCCGAGCTGGCTGAGCACTGGGAACTACCGAATCCAGAGCACGCTGAGTAGCAATGGACAGCGCCTGGGCTGCGTCAAGGTCGCTGCCTCGCTTAGGGGCTGAGAGCCAGGCAGCCACGCCAAATAGTGGCCACACAGAATGCCTGAGACTCCTCCCGTGATTCTATTTCCCTCCACTACAAATCACTGTGGCCACTCCAGCTTGAGGCTGATGCAAATCCCCTGACTTTGGGAGGCTGGGTCTGGAGAGCCCAGGACCTCTGCTGGGCTGCAAGCCTCTTTCCCCACAACCCCCATGCCCTTCTTTCATGTCCAGAACGGTCAAGTGACAGGAGCCCACCTGTCTATCTTGAGTTCAGACTGACCCAACCTTGCCTTCCAGAAGTTCCCTTTCACCCCCTGCTTCCTTTTGGTCCCTTTTTAAAACCAGAGTAACAGTACTAACTTTCTTCATTCCATTCCAGACCTCTCCTCCAGCAAAGGGCAGAGGTAGTTAGTCCTAGTCTTATCTTCTTGGCTTGCCTAGCCAGCCTGGGCCGGCAGAGCCTGGAGAGGCCCTTAGGCATGAGGTGGAGACTCCCTAAGGGAGGTTTTTAGGCATGCTTCCTTAAGCTCATTATGAGCTCAGGCACCTGCTTGCTGAGCAGGAGACCGGCTTAGAAGAAAGTTCTTTCAGGTATGACCTGCTCCCTCCCATGTTTGATTTGAATTGGATTGGATGGGTATTTCATAAACTACACAAAAAACAAAGCAAACCAACCAGCCAAACCAACCCAGTATGTGTGCCTGGTACCAGGTAGCCAGGGCCAGGATGGCATGTCCAGGCCTGGGGCAGCCACAGTCTGGCTGTGACCAGTTGGTGCCATGTCAGAATGCTGCCACATTCTCCCAGTGTTTACCCCCTTAGGCCCCACATTCAGATTTTTATATGAAATTTTACAATTTTTAACTATTGGCAACTAATTGTTTTTTATGTGCAGGCCAAAGGGGCCACCTGGATTTGTCAGGGGACCTCAGACTCAGGGGCGGGTGCTTCTCGGCCTCTGGCCTAAGACCATGCCTGCCTATCTTCTCAGTATGGGATCTGGCTGGCACCAGTGTCAAGTCCGTGGTGCCTGGCATGGAGGAAGGCTGTGTCCACACTAGGGCAGGTCTAGGCGGTCTCTCTTGGTTGTTCACTGTGCCATGTGAGTGGGTGCCATCTGTCCCAGCCTCAGAACCTGTCACCATCAGTGTGCAGGGGCTCATGCTGAAGGGTGGGCCTCCCAGCAGTGATCTGTGGAGCGGGGATCCGTGGAGATATGGTGGGTCAGCCTGCCACCCTGTTCCTGGACAGCAGCTGGAAACCTGGATGGCAATAAATCTTTGTACCTTTTCGGGAAGCCTCCTTTCTCTTGGCCATGCTTTGCTGGGCATAGCTGGGGTATCAGGGCTTGTTTGTGATGGGCTGTTTCTATAGAGGGTGTGGTTGAGGGGCAGGGAGCCTAGACCCCTGTGGCATGGCGGTGGATGCTTCTCTCTCTCTGCTTGGCCCAGCCTCGATTTCTAGCTTGCTCTCCTCCGACCCTCTGCAGTTTCAGTTTCCTGCCTTATTACATTTCTTTCTGATTTATTTATTTATATAAATTTTTTTTGGGGGGGGGACAGGGTCTCACTATGTCACCCTGGCTTGTCCGGAGCTCCCTATGTAGATCAGGCTGGCCTCAACTCACAGAGATCTCTCTGCATCCTGAGTGCTAGGATTAAAGGTGTGCACCTCAATGCCCATCTATTTAAATTGTGTGTATGTGTGCTCATGTGTGTGTATACATGCATGTTTTGTGTGTGTGTGTGTGTGTGTGTGTGTGTGGTCAGAGGTCTGTTTCTTGGGCACCTTCCTTTTTTGATGGCTTGGGACTTGCCACATAGGCTAGGTTGGCTGCCAGCAAGTGCTGGGTGACAGGCCTGAGACAGCACATCTTTTTTTTTTTTTTTTTTGGTCCTTTTGAGACAGGGTCTCACTGTAGCCCCAACTGACCTGGAACTCACTATGTAGATCATGCTGGCCTTGAACTCAAGAGATCCCTGTCTCTGCCTCCCAAGTGCTGGGATTAGAGGTAAGTGCCACTACGCCTGGCTGTTTGGTTGGTTTTTGAGACGGGGTGTTGCTATATAGCCCAGGTTGGCCTGAAACTCAACTTAGTGTCCCAGGTTGTAGAGATTAAAGCACGCCTCACCATGCTTGGAAGTTTTATTCATATATTTGTTTTGTTTTGAGACAGGGGCTCATGTAGCCCATGCTAGCCTCAAACTTTCTATCTAGTTGACAGTGGCCTTGAACTCCTGAACTTCTGCCTTAGGTCCCCTCCCTCAAGTTCTGGGATTACAGGTGTCTACCACCATGTCTGGTTTAAGTTTTTAAATGTTAAATATTTAACTTATTATTTTAATTTTATTTGTATAGGGTATATTGCCTGCATGTATGTAAGTGCATTCTGCCTTAGGTCCCCTCCCTCAAGTTCTGGGATTACAGGTGTCTACCACCATGTCTGGTTTAATTTTTTAAATGTTAAATATTTAACTTATTATTTTAATTTTATTTGTATAGGGTATATTGCCTGCATGTATGTAAGTGCACTCATGTCATACAGTGCACATGGAGGTCAGAAGAGGGCATTGGATCCCCTGGAACTGGAGTTGCAGATAGTTGTTAGCTGCTATGTGGGTGCTGGGAACCAAAGCCAGGACCGATATAAGAACACCCAGTGTTCCTAAGTACTAAGCAATCTCTCCTGCATTTATTTATTTATTTATTTATTTATTTATTTTTGTCTTTTTGAGACAGGGTCTCCCTGCATCCCAGCTGGCTTGAACTCACAGAGATCTACCTGCTTCTGTCTCCAGAGTGCTGGGATCAAAGGCGTGTACCACTGTGCCCGGCTCCCAATATTTATTTTATTTATTTATTCATTTATTTATTTATTTTTATATGTATGTATGTATGTATGTATGTATGTATGTATGTATGTATTTTTGAGACAGGGTCTCCCTTTAGTCCCAGCTAGCCTGGAGCTCACTCTGTAGACCAGGCTGGCCTTGAACTCACTGAGATCTGCCTGCCTCTGCCTCTACCTCCTGAGTGCTGGGATTAAAAGTGTGTACCACCCCACCCAGCTCTCATCTTTTGTGGGATCTCAGTGCTGGGATTAAAGGCATGTGGCATAATGCCCAACTATTGATTACTTTTTTAAAAGCTGACACCTGGAGCCTAAAATCATACATATTAATGACGGAGGTCACATGATTTTTTGATGCAGTTATGTCACGTGTAGTTGTCTTTGTTCAATGTCTTTGTGTCACGTGTGACCGCATTCCACACTCTGTCTTCCCTTCTTGGCTCAGCTCCAGGACTTGTCTCCTGCCTGCAGGCCAACAGTCTCTAAGCCTCCCTCCCACAAGAAGGGGGAGGGAAAACTGCAGATCACCCGTAGATCGGAACGAACTCACACACATGCATGGAGAGCCGGGGAGGATAGGAACTCCGTTTATTTTCTGTCAGCGAGACTTATATTTAAGTCTACTGTGCTCTGGGCAAGGAAGTGGGGAGCAGGCAGAAGGGAGAGGTGAGCCAATTCGTTTCTAATGGGGGGGGGGCTGCAGAGCTCCGGTTTGTGCAACAGGTAACTAGAGGTATGACATTTTGCTCATTGCCTCAAAGGAAGGGGCCTGGAACTTTGCAGAGATAGGGCGAAGCAAGAATGTGGTAATATCCCGAATCTTCCTGCTACAGATAACTCTGAAAGCCCACAGAGATATCAGATAACTGGAGATCTGGGACAGGTCTTACAAGTTCTCACTTCAAGCCACACACAAAGTTTCATTCCCATACAGTTATGCATTGTGTAATATTCAACTCAGGTTAAAGATAACTCCTTAAGTATTTGCCAGTTGCCAGGGCAGAGGTACACACCTGTCATCCCAGCACTTAAGACAGGCAGGAGGGTCAGGGGTTCAAGGCCAGCCTGGACTACATAGCAAGTTCAATTCCAGACTTGAGATGTTGTCTCAAAACAAACAAAATGTCATTTATTTTGTTTGTTTGTTTGTTGTTAATTTTTGAGCCAAGGTTGCTTTGTATCTCTGAGCTAGAATTCACCTGTGTAGCACAGGCCATCCTCAGACTTCCTGCATTCAGTGCATCCTTCCATCCATTCAGTGTCCGCTGTATCCTGAGTGTTGGGCTTACGGGTGTGCTCTAAGAAGCCAGGCCTCCACCCCCCTTTCTCCTTCCCTTCCTTACTCTCTCTCTATCTCTTTCTCCTTCCTTCCTTCTTTCCCTCTATGTTTTAAAATATGAATTGTAGTTTGAATGACTAATACAGCCTAATTGAAGTGGTGAGGAAGGAAATAAGTCACTTAAGGTACAGTGTTTTGTCTGGTGTGATGACACACCATTAATCCCAGAGGTAGTTGGACCTCTGAGTTCCAAGCCAGCCTTGTGTACATGAGAGTTCCAGGCTGGTCAGGGCTACATAGTGAGACCCTGTCTCAAGAAAACAATACAAGGCTGGGCATGCAGTGTTGTAAATGTGGACCACGTACCATCTTCCAGGAAATAATCTGGAGCTAATCTTAAAAAAGATAAAGTAAAAATGTTCAATAAAGACAAAAGATGAGAGCTGGGTGGGGTGGTGCACACTTTTAATCCCAGCACTCAGGAGGCAGAGGCAGAGGCAGGCAGATCTCTGTGAGTTCAAGGCCAGTCTGGTTTACATTAGTGAGTTCCAGGACAGCTGGGACTGCAGGGAGACCCTGTCTCAAAGACAAAAAACAAAACAAAACAAAAGAAAAACCTAAAAGATAAAGTATTTTGATAGGCGATTTCAAAGTTAAGATAAACTATACAAATATGCACCTGTGTGGCTAGCAAGTTGAAAGGTTCCCTTTTTTTTCTTGGACAAAGTCTCATTTAGCCCAGGCTGAATAAGAAAAGAAACACATTGTAGAAAATGAGAGCTTGAGGGACCCATTAAAAGAACTAGGAGCCAACTCAAAGGGAACACTTGGTCTTGGACAGTCAGAGTACCAGAGTGACAAGACAGAGTCCATTAAATAAGAACAGCAGGACCCACATGCAGTGGACTTCCCAGGAGAGTAGAGGGAGTGGGAAATGGGTAGAAAGGCTGCCATGAAGCAGACAGTACAGGAGCACTGTCACAGACGGAGTCACTGTCACAGACGAGCCTCGAGAGGATGCTAGACTAGGGAATGGACACAGGAGAAGCTCTGCAGGCTTTAAATGTCTTCCTAAAAGGGTGTGGTGGCTCACTCACATCTGTGATACCAGTCCTTTCAGGGCTTCTAAATTCAAGGCTAGCCTGGGCTTTGGTCAAGACCCTGTGTCAGAAATGACAGCAAACACCTCAAAAAACACTCAGTTACTGAAGGTCATGTCACTTTTATGAGATTGTCAAGTGAGTTGTCTTAGTGTCATGGTGATCAGAGACACCTGGCCAGTGCTCTTCAGGTTGTCAAGGCCATGGGCTCTATGGAAAGATCTAGAAACAGTGACGTACCAGGAAAGAATAAAGAAATCCGAGGCTGGGCTCAAGATCCTGGTTTGGGTGAAGAGGAGACAACAGCTTTTCACCCGTGGTCATTTGTTCCTGTCTGCTGGGCCTTTGGTTGTAGGTGTTAGCTTGATGGCAGGTAGGTGAAAGTTACAGGCAAGCGATTATTTTTTCCTCACTTTAGAGGTTAAAGTTTTTCAAAATAAAAAGTTGTGAAAATGTCTTGTGGAAGTTTCTATTAAAAAATTCCTTTAAAAACATCTATTTTCCGGGCATGGTGGCGCATGCCTCTAATCCCAGCAGAGGCAGGTGGATCTCTCAGTTCAAGCTAGCCTGGTCTACATAGCGAGCTTCAGGCCAGCTGGGACTAAAGAGAGACCCTGTCTCAAAAAGACCAAAACCAAAGCAAAACAAAACAAAAACCATCTATTTTGTGTGTGTGTGTGTGTGTGTGTGTGTGTGTGTGTGTGTGTGTGTGTGTGTAGATAACTTTGGGGAGCTGGATAAGCTTCCACTGTGGGTTCTGGGGACTGGATCGAGGTGGTCCATCTTGGCAGCAAGTGCCCTTACCTGCTGAACCATCCTGACAGGTCATCTGTTTTTAAATTTTTTAAACTAGTGTACATAGTATTTTATTGTTCCTCCTCTCTTCCCTCCCCCTGCCCTCTCATCCCCTCTCTTCTCCCTGTCTCCCTTCCCCCACCTTTCCACTCCCTCCATTCCCCACCTCTCACCCCCACACCTCCCGTCCAGTCTCCCAGCACACATGTTCCTTTCCCTCCCACTTTCTCACCCCTTTCCCTCTCGTGGTTCGCTTTCTAGCTGCATACCGTGTCCACGGAACCCACGTATGTCCCCATGGAACCCACGTATGCCCCCATGGAACCCATGTATGTGCCCACGGAGCCCATGTATGTTCCCACAGAACCCATGTATGTCCCCACAGAACCCACGTATGTCCCCACGGAACCCATGTATGTGCCCAAGGAACCCACATATGTCCCCATGGAACCAACATATGTGCCCACAGAACCCACATATGTGCCCAAGGAACCCATGTATGTCCCCACGGAACCCACGTATGTGCCCAAGGAACCCACATATGTCCCCACAGAACCCATGTATGTCCCCATGGAACCCACATATGCCCCCACGGAACTCATGCATGTGCCCACGGAACCCATGTATGTCCCCACGGAACCCACGTTATGTGCCCAAGGAACTCACATATGTCCCCACAGAACCCACATATGTCCCCACAGAACCCACGTATGTGCCCAAGGAACCCACGTATATCCCCACAGAACCCACGTATGTCCTCACGGAACCCATGTTATGTGCCCAAGGAACCCACATATGTCCCCACAGAGCCCACATATGTGCCCATGGAACCCACATATGTCCCCATAGAACCCAGATATGTGCCCAAGGAACCCACATATGTCCCCACAGAACCCACGTATGTGCCCAAGGAACCCACATATGTCCCCACAGAACCCACGTATATGCCCAAGGAATCCACATATGTCCCTATAGAACCCACGTTATGTGCCCAAGGAACCCTCATATGTCCTCACAGAACCCATGTATGTCCCCATGGAACCCACATATGCCCCCGCGGAACCCACATATGTCCCCACAGAACCCACATATATGCCCAGGGAACCCACATATGTCCCCACAGAACCCACGTTATGTGCCCAAGGAACCCTCATAGGTCCCCACAGAACCCACATATGTCCCCATGGAACCCACATATGCACCCACAGAACCCACATATGCCCCCATGGAACCCACATGTGTGCCCAGAGAACCCACATATGCCCCATGGAAACCACATATGCCCCCAGGGAACCCACATATGCCCCCATGGAACCCACATGTGCCCACAGAACCCACATACGCCCCCCACAGAACCTACATATGTCCCCATGGAACCTGCCTCCTAAGGGCTGGTGTTAAAGGTGTGTACCACCACACTTGGATTAAATTTTTTTTAGTACTATTCATTGTAGAAAGTGATGGATTTCACAGAGACATTTCATTGAAGATGTCCCGTACTGACCATGTTCACAACCTCCTGCCTCCCTGCCATCTGATGTCGTGCCACCTCCATCTTAGTTAGCTTCTCTGTTACTGAGACAAAACACTCTGACCAATACCAGTGTGGGGAGGAAAGGGCTTTTTTGGCTTACGAGCACAGTCCATTGAGGGAAGCCACGGCAGGAACTCGGGGCAGGCAGGAACCTGGAGCACAGACCACAGAGGAATGCTGCTGACTAGCTTGCTTCTCAGCCTGTGCTCAACCTGCCTTCCCATATAATACAGGACCACCTGCCCATGGGTGACACCACCCACAGTGGGCTGGGGCCTCCCACACCACTTACCAATCAAGAAATGCCCCACAGACATGGCCACAGGTCAGTTTGATGGAGGAAATTCCTGTTAAGGTTCCTTCTTCCCAGGTGTATCAAGTTGACAAGGGAAGCTGTCCAGCACACCTCCTCACAAATAATCCTACTTGTGTGTGTGTGTGTGTGTAAAATCCAGGTTCCGAATATGAAAGAGACCTTGTGACTCTGTCTTTCTGAATCTGGCTCCTTTTGCTTAACAGCCTGATCCCTAGTCCCAACTGATTTTTGCCAGCTTATTCCTGCTGCCGAAGGCCATCTTCCCCAGGAGACTCCCCAGCCTTCCTCACAGGGCTCGGGTTGTTCTGCAGTTCCAACTGTCCACTCTTTTTCCTTTTCTTCAGTGGCCTTGAAGATCCAGATTCAGCTGGATGGCAGGTCATTCCTCTCCGTGCCTCACACCCAGGGCAGCTCAGTCCCATGACAACATAGGGAGAAAAATGTAATGGGAAATGATGTTGGAGTCTGGAGTGTCATGACCTCCATGCTCTGCATCCCAAATATCTCAGTTCCCCTACCAGGTTCCAGCTTCTCTCCAGAGAAGCACTGGCCGCAGAGCACTCTGCTGGCTCCTGCCAACAGAACGGGAATTCAGGTTCTACAGCGACTCCAGAGGCTACAGGAAAGCATGCTCTGGAGCAGCGGCTGGTGGTCCGCCTCTCTGCCCCATCCTCCATGCAGACCGCAGAGAGAGGCCCTTCGAGACATCTACCATGGTTCAAGGCTACAAGAAGTGAGACTTCCTTTTGCCAGAAGTTTCTTTGCAACCCACAGTCTGTTCACGCCCTGCAGTTGTGAATGCTCCTGAAATTTCACATGAAGCTTATATGAATTTTTAAAACATTTTTATTTTTAGTTATGTGTATGTGTGTTTGGATGAGTTTGTGCATGTGATTATAAGTGCTCGAAGAGGCCAGAGGCATCAGATACTTGTGGAGCTGGGGTTACAGTGGTCGTGAGCCTCCCAACGTGGGTGCTGGGAATCAAGCTTGGTCCTCTGGGCAGAGCACAAAGCACTCAACTGCCAGCCTCACATGTAGATCTTATGTGAGGAGGGGCCATAGCTTTTGTGGGAGCCTCAAGGAGGCCTGTCATCTACTCTCGACAAGCCGTAAGCCATTGGCTTGCTGTGACCAGCCTGAACTTCAAACTGTTGATGGCTTTGTCAGTCAGGGATGGTTGCTTGAAGCCTGGAGTCTGACACATGCATGCTTCCAGGGTCCACAGCATTAGCATGCGTTCCCAAGGGCTGAGATGGGCACAAGAAGACTGGGTCAGTCTCACTGGGATGTCATTTTTGACACTTTAGAGAACATTGGGCTGATTATAATCTCATTATAATAATGAAGCCATCCCCACTGGGTACCAAGAGATGCCTGACCATTCAGAGATCACATCCGGATTCCTGGACAGTTCCTTCCCTTCCCATGCCAAGCTCTGAGGACAATGTGTGTGCCACACCCTCTCATAACAATCCTGGTGAAACTCTTGACTCCTGGAAGAAGGCACTTTAGAGTGTGAGCTGCCTTCTCTCATCTTTAATTTTTTCTTTTGTTTAATTTTTTTTTTTTTTTGGTCTTTTTTTGAGACAGGCTCCCTGTAGCCCCAGCTGTCCTGGAACTCACTCTGTAGACCAGGCTGGCTTTGAACTCACAAAGATCCGCCTGCCTCTGCCTCCCAAGTGCTAGGACTAAAGGTGTGCCCCCCAGAAGGCGTGCGCCACCACGCCCGGCTCTGTTTACTTTACATTTTGAGACATGGTCTCCTGTATCCCAGGCTAGCCTTGAATTATATAACCAAGACATTTAATTATTTTCTGCACAGTCTCACTATGTAGCCCAGGCTGGCTTGAAATCCCAATCCTCCTGTCTGTCTAAGTGCTTTGCCGACAGACATTTCCTTTCTGCAGTCTTGTTCCCTGGTTAGTTTTGAAAAAGTCCTGAGAAAAGATTCTGTAATTAGTTGCTTTTCTGTTGCTGTAATAAAAAACACTGACCAGCTGGGCGTGGTAGTGTACATTTAATCCCAGCACTCAGGAGGCAGAGGCAGGCAGACCTTTGAGTTCAAGGCTAGTCTGGTCTACATAGTGAGTTCCAGGCCAGCTAGGGATACAGAGAGACCTTGTCTCAAAAACACCAAAACAACAATAAAAATAAAATAAATAAATAAAAATAGACTTAAGTCTTTCAAAATTGTCCTTGAACAACAACAAAATAAGTGTTCATTCCCATATGTAAAACACTGGAGTGTCTTTTCAAATCCCTTTCCTAAAATTTTTATTTATTTTTTATGTGTATGAATGTACTGTCTGCATGTAGGTCTGAGCAGAATAGTATTTTTAAAGTAGGTCAAGGGGGCTGGCTCAGAGGTCAAGAGCACTGGCTACCCTCGCAGAGAACCAGAGTTTGGTTTCCACCACCCAGATGGTGGCAAACAATTCTAGTTCCAGGGATCAGATGGCCTGTTTTGACCTCTGTGGGCACTGCATGCATGTGGTGCACTTACCATGTATGTGGTACACTTACATGCATGCGGTGCACATACATGCATGTGCTACACTTACACACATGTAGGCAAAACACTTAGACACATAAAATAAAAATAAAGGAAAAAAATTAAATCCGGTCAATAATTCTTCCAGATGGTAAAATCCTTTTCCCCACAAAAAGAGGGAGATGAGGAGAGAGGAAAGGTGGGGGGTAGGGAAGAGAAAGTAGGGAGGGAGGAATAGAAAAGGCAGGGCCAGGAGGAAGAGAGGAGAGAAGGAAGAAAGAAGGAAGCCTTCTAGGTGGGAAGTTGCACCTTTGAGGTGTTAATAAGAGTGTAAGTTTGAGAGCTGAGTGTGGTGCTGCACGCCTGCCTCCCGCAGGCAAGCTGATGTCTGAGTTTGAGGCCAGCCTGGTCTACATAGTGAGTTCCAGGCCAGCCAAGGTTACATAGTGAGACTTTATCTCAAAAACCCAACAACAAAAAAACCCCACCAAAATCAGACAAACAATACAAATTTTGGAATTGCAGAGATGGCTTAGCAGTTAAGAGCAGTTGATGCTCTTGCAGAGGACCTGAGTTCAGGTCCCAGCACCCACATTCGATGGCTCACAACTGCCTGTAACTCTGGGTCCAGGGAATCTGAGGTCCTCTTCTGGCCTCTGTGAGGATCTGCACATATGGTGCACATACACTCTAGACACACACACATGAATAAATCTGTGCGTTTTCTGGTCTTTTGTGACAGGCACATATACAGGAAGAGGGTGAAAGGGGACAGGAAGAGCGTGGGAGGAGACAGGAAATGCGTGGGAGGAGACAGGAAGAGCATGAGAGGGGACAGAAAGCGTGAGAGGGGACAGAAAGCGTGAGAGGGGACAGGAAGAGGGTGAGAGGGGACAGGAAGAGCGTGAGGGGGGACAGGAAGAGGGTGAGAGGGGACAGGAAGAGGGTGAGAGGGGACAGGAAGAGGGTGAGAGGGGACAGGAAGAGCGTGAGAGGGGACAGGAAGAGGGTGAGAGGGGACAGGAAATGCATGAGGGGATAGGAAGAGCGTGAGAGGGGCCAGGAAGAGAGTGAGAGGGGACAGGAAGAGGGTGAGAGGGACAGGAAGAGCATGAGAGGGGACAGGAAGAGGGTGAGAGGGGACAGGAAGAGGGTGAGAGGGGACAGGAAGTGCTTGAGAGCCAGTGTTACAGGACCCCTGCTGCTAAGGTATTCTAGCAGCAGTAGGGAATCTGCCAGATCTGCTTAATGACAAACCAGTTGGCATTGTCACGGAGGGTGGGGGAATTGTCCCAGGGCCCCACTTCAGGAGGAAGAGCTGCAGGCCGTCAGTGGATGCTGAGGGGGAGAGAGTAAGTTTTCTTCAGGAACGAGCTCCCTGAGAGGTAGGTGTCCTAAACACAGGCCACAGGAACACTGCTGAATGGAGATTTTATATATGTAAACGAAGAAGAGGGCAAAATTGTGGGGGAGTCAGGGGACATGGGGAGTTGGTGGTGGGGAGGGAGGGACCAAATGCAAAGACAATGTCCATCTATAAAATTCTCAAAAACAAAAGTGAATGTAAGGGCCAGGTATGGTGGCACATGCCATTATCCCAGTGTTTGGAAGGCAGAGGCAGGTGGATCTCTGTGAGTTCAAGTCCAGCCTGGTCTACATAGTGAGTTCTAAGCCAGCTGGGGCTACAAGGAGATCCTTTTTTGTCTCAAAAAGACAAAAAAGGGTGGGGTGTGGAGAAAAAGAGGAATATAAGTTTTACTGAAAGATGGGGGTGTGATGAGAGATTACTAAGAACATGCCTTCATGCCTTATTCTCTTCACTTCGAATGCCGGTGGGAGATGATGTGTACGTGTTTGCAGGAGAAAGCCTCATTCTTTTTGCCTGCAGGATGTCAGTGGTGAAAGGGGCTTTAGTAATCAATGTTTCCAGACCTTCATTTCACAAACTGGGAAACTAAGATTGGGGGGGGCAGGGGTACTTTTCCAAGAGCCCATAGAAAATCAGAGGGTGAGCCACTGGCTAGACAGTCGGTGCAAGTCCTTCCTGAGACTCTTAGGACATCCGAAGACGAAAGTCCTTCCCCCAAGCGCATCCTTTTCTAGACTGGATGCTTCAAAGGCAGTTTCTGTATATAGAAAAGATCGTTGTTTTTGCATTTACATAATCTGTTCTCCATTTTCTTTTTTGTTTTCCCCTTTGGAATGTGCACTATATGTACTACTTACCTTGGATATTTACACATGTGTGTACTGGCACACATGTACATGTGGGTGTGGAGGCCAGAGGTTGATGTCGGACATTTTTCCTTGATTACCCTCTACTTGTATTTTTTTGAAACAGGGTCTCTCACTAAACTAAAGCTCATTGCTTGAGCCAGGTGGGCTGGCCAGTTAACTTCAGGAATCTCCCGTGTGCTTATCTCTCCCCTCCCACTGCCTCCCTGGCTCTTGGAGGGCTGATGGTTTGAGCAGTTGGACCTGATTGGGGTTCCTAGGTCAGAAAGGATGATGAAGAAATCCAGGATTAAGAAAAGGAACCTTTCGAGGGAACAGCCCCAGCCTGTATCACCCACTGGTCCCTCTCAGAAGATAAGGAAGCCGATGATTGAAATGGAGATGCTGGGCTTTGATGAACATATACAATAATGGGAATCCAACTGGGGATAGGAGAAAGCTACTAGAATGAAAATAGGCAATTATGTATGGACACCTATAGAGGTGGCCACAGAAAAGTGGGCCAGCCGGGTCAGCTCAGAGAGGGCTTGATATGTCCGAAGCACAGCCCAAGAGGCCCAGGATGCTGATCATGATGTCTTTGAGAATGGTCACACAAGTTCATGCCCTCCGAGTAGAAGGTGATGATCTCCAGCAGGGGCGGGATGGTGAGGGCGAGGGCACTGCTGCTCACAGAGCCCACCAGGGAGAGGACCAGGTCCACATGAGGGATGAGGACAGCCGAGAAGCCTGCAGGGAGAAAAGAATAGGCTGAGTGAGTGTCCTTGTAGGAGGGGAACCCCCAACAAGGATGGTGTTGGAGGTATGTGTATGTGTTGTATATGCATTGTGAGTGTGCACACCTGTGTGCGCATGAGAAGTCAGAGGACGACACCCCACTCGAGCACTCTCTACCCCATTCCCTTGACACAGGGTCTTTTACTGAATGTGGAGCTAGGCTGGCAGCCAGCCCACCCCAGCCATCCTCCTGTCTGCACCCCTCACAGTGCTGGGGTGGCTGGGCATGCATGGAAAGGCTTTGCTTTGCACATGGGTGCTGGGGATTCAAACTCAGGCCCTCATGCTCTTACACTAAGTGCTCTTACCACTGAGCTACCTCTCCAGGTCCCGTGGCTATTTTAGCCCTCAGTATAGGTGTTCTCCCTGGCATGTTACCCATAGGCCTTTGCACTCATCTTTATTGGATGCTCTTTTCTGCCACTTATTATAACCCCCTGTCTTAGTTACTTTGTACTGTTGTGACAAAAATACTGGGTAAAACCAACTTGGAGAGGAAAAGGTTTATTTGGTTTACAGCTCACAGTCCATCATCAAGGGAAGCCGGGGCAGGAACCTGGAGCACAGGCCATGGAGGACGCTGCTTACTGGCTTGCCCCTCTGGCCTGTGCTCAGCCTGTTTTCTCATACAATACAGGACCACCTGCCCAGACGTGGCACTGCCTACAGTGGGCTGGGTCTTACCGCATCACTGAACAATCAGGAAAATGCCCACAGATACGGCCACAGGGCAGCTAGCTGGAGGAAACTCCTCAGTTGAGTCCTTCCACCCAGGTGTGTCAGGTTGACAGTTGAAGCTGTCCAGCATAATCGAATCTCTCCAGCATAATTGAAGCTGTCCAGCATATTGACCCCTTGTCAACTTGACACACAAGCATTACTATTAACCCATAATTTTTCCAAAATATATTAATATTACAATATAAAACAGTACAACTTTAAAAGCTCCACAGTCTTTCAAAACTTCAAACACTTTAAAATTTTAAAGTCTCAGGCTGGAGAGATGGCCTAGCAGTTAAGAGCACTGACGCTCTTGCAGAGGACCCGGGTTCGATCCCCAGCACCCACATGGTGGCTGAGAACCATCTTTAACTCCAGTTCCAGGGGAATCCAACAGCCTCTTCTGACCTCCACAGCATTGCACAACATGGGTGCAAAAACGTACATGCAGATAGTACATTCATACACATAAAAAAAATTAAAAATATTAAAAAAAAATTAAAGTCTCTTTTAAAGGTCTCTTAACTGTAGGCTCCAGTAAAATCCAAAACAAGTTACTGTCTTACTCAAAAGGGAAGAATCAAGTCCAGTAAAGTAACTCAAGGCTGGGTATCTGGGATTCACTCAGGATCTTTTGGGCTCCAAAGGCCTTGGGCAGCTCCACTTCTCTGGCTCTTCTGTCCACAGTGCACACAGCTTGTCTTGTAGGCTCAGGCCGGCTCTGTTCTGCACCTGCTGCTGCCCTTGGTGCTGGTCCCACGGTCCTCCCCAAAAGGCTGGGATCGCTACTGGAACTGAGGATGCACCTTCACTATGGCCTTTCCTGGCCTCGTACAGTGCCAAGCCTCTGTTGCTCTCCATGACCCCTTCATGCCTTCAAATCAAGGACCATGTAGGAGACCCTTAGACATTACAAAGTCCTGTTTCCATCTTGAGATGGAGCCGCAGTCCCCCTCTGAACCACAGCTTCTGTGTTCTGACCCTGAGGAAATTCTTTCCAGAAGATGTCACCTCAGTGATGTTGGTCTCTTATTAGTCACAGCCGATTTTTCATCTCCAGCTGACCAGCATCAATTGCCCCAGTAAAGCAAAGGTTTTTTGTTTTTTTACTTCGGTGGCACTGGTTGCTTGTTAATCAGCTCTTTAGACCCAACTGACAAGAAATCATAGATTCTCAATTCTCAATATATCATATAAACAGCCTTTATAATCTTTGCTTCCCTTGAAACATCACAAGCCGGGCCTTCCCCATCCACATTTTTCTGCAGCATAACCATTCCAAGCTCCATAGCAACGGCTTACTAAGCTCTCGATGCCTTTTCTAGCTTAAAGTTCCAAATGCTTCTACAATCTTCTCCAAAACATGTGGTCAGGTCTGTCACAGAAATACCCCACAATCCTGGTACCAACTTCTGTTCTAGTTACTTTCTAGTTCTGTAATAAAAACACCATCCAAAACCAACTTGGGGAGGAACAGGTTTATTTCATCTTATCCTTACAGTTTGTCATGAGGGAAGCCAGGGCAGGAGCTCAGGCCAGGAACCTGGAGCACAGGCCATGGAGGACACTGCTTACTGGCTTGCTCCCCTGGCCCGTGCTCAGCCTGCTTTCTTATACAATACAGGGTCACTTTCCCAGGGCTGGCACTTCCCACAGTGGGCTAGGGGCCTCCCACATCACTCAACAATTAAGAAAATGCCCCATAGACATGGCCATAGGCCAGTCAGATGGAGGAAATTCCCCAACTGAGGTCCCCTCCACCCAGGTGTGTCAGGTTGACATCTGAAGCTGTCCAATTGATGGTAGAGCACTAGAGCGAAACTGAGAACCCTCTGGCTGTCACATCCACATCTTTCCCAGTCTACCACGCTGCCTGTCCTGCATATGAAAGAATTTGGCACACAGCAAGTGCTGAATTAATTTGTGACCCTTATTTAAGCACTGAATCAAATTTTGAAGTATCTATGTTCAGTTACTGTCTAGAATCAAAGATAGAAAAAGGAAAGCTATTCTATTCTGCCCAAATTTCAATGGTTTTGAGACTGGTGAGGGAAAAAGATCTTGACATGAAGTCTAAGTTCTGTCCCCAGGATCCCCGTGGTGGAAGGAGAGAACTGACTCCTGCAAGCTGTCCTTTGACCTCCACCTGTGTGCTGTGACAAGCAGCCCCCCACCCCGAACATACTATACCCAGACACATAGACACACGGACACACATATACACACACCCTGTACACACAAGAAAATTGTAATAAAAATTAAAATGCTTAGCCAGGTGTGGTGGTGCACACCTTTAATCCCAGCACTCGGGAGGCAGAGGCAGGCAGATCTCTGAGTTTAAGGCTAGTCTGGTCTACATAGCAAGCTCCAGGGCAGCTGAGACTAAAAGGGAGACCTGTCTCAAAAAGACAAAAAATTTTAAAATATTTTTCAGTGATTTATTTCCATAAAAGAATTCTATTTTTTTCTGAGACAGGGTCTCATGGAACCCAGATTGGCTTCAAACTTACTATGTAGCCCAGACTGGCCTTGAACTCCTGATCCTCCTGCCTCAGTCTCTGGAGTCCTGGGACCACAGGTATCCATCACTATGGCTGGTGGTAAAAGAAATCTGAGGAGCTGGAGAGATGGCTCAATGGTTAAGTGCGCCGTCCAGCGATGCAGATCATCAGAGGCAGACTGGGAATGAATCACTCATCTAGCTTATTCTTTGTAGTTTTTTTTAATGGTACCATTTCCTTTTAACTTTTACAATTCCCAATGCTACTAACAATTGCATGCAATTACTAATGCTATTAACAAGTAATGCTACTAACCACAATAGCCTAGAGACCAAGAATATTTATACCCAGCAATGAGCCAATCAGCAACTTTGTGTCTATAGATACAATTCCTTATGTAAGATGCTTTGTGTTCATAGATACAATTCCTTATGTAAAATATTCTGTTCATGGCAGCTTTGCGTCTATAGATACAATTCCTTATGTAAGATGCTTTGTGTTCATAGATACAATTCCTTATGTAAAATATTCTGTTCATGAAGTTGACAAGGTAACATAACATATCATCTTAAAAGTTACTGAAGCATGCGCACTGTGTTCTTCAGCCAGCGCCTTTTGGCTACAGACCAAATGCCATGGCCACAGACCAAGCACCATTTCTCTTCAGCCTGTCACTTCAGGCACTCTTTGTCTCCCACAGTTAAGAGCACTGGCTGCACTTACAGAGGACCTGGGTTTGGTTCCCAGCACCCACATGATAGTTAACAACTGTCCATAATGCCAGTTCTGGGGGATTTGACACCTTCTTTTGACCTCCTCAGGCACTGCATGACACAGGTGCACTTATATTCATGCAGTCAATACACATAAAAAAAAGCATACACATAAAAAAAGAAAAACCAAACTCCCAAGTCTCCACATCCCATGTGGACAGTGAACACATGCCATACACTTTCTAAGGGAGCCTATGAGTAAATATGCAATTCATATGACTTAATTTCATATGAAGATATGGTCTTTCTGAGAACAGATTATAGAAAAGTTGTTTTGGAAAGCATCCATGCAAGCACACTGCATGTGTACCCGGCAAGTGAGCTACCACTGAGCAAACTCCCAGCCTCAGCCTGCTGGGTCCTTCAGAAAATACTATTTCTACCTGAAATTTCTCAGGCATATCTGATGAGACACAAGAAACTCACAGGACCTCACAGTTGGGTCCACCACTCTCTGGCAGCACGGTCCCTGTTCACAGCATCACTTTATAAATGTTTAATAAGCTGCTTGCCAGAGGAGGTACAGAGAAACCCAGCACCTGCCCTCTCCGGAAGCTCAGGCTGAGGGGACGGAGAGGCCACATTCAAGGAGCACTTCACTGCAAGACCGGCTGGAGCTTGAACATGATCTGTTCTGGTCGCACCAGCCTAGTGCTCAGAACCCACATCTGGCTCCCTATTGCCCGAACCCCTTAGCACCCACTGTGGGAGCTGTGACCTGAGGACTCGGTCCCTGACAAACACTCGGAACTTCCCATCACTCCTTGCTTTTAGTTCTCCAAAGAGAACATGAGCAGGTTTCCACCTCCGGTCAGGGCACAGTCCCTCCCTGCGCGTGCTACACACTTCTGGCTACTATTACTTGTCTTTCAAGCTTCAACAGAAACATCCCCCAGTGGAGAGGCCTCTGAGAACTGGCCCAGGCTGAGTCATGGGACCCTCGTCCACTCAAAACATGAAGTACCATGTGGTTACAGTATGTAGCATGGCTTCCTTACACACTGCTCATTTGCAAGCAGGGATTACATCTCCATCCTTCATGGCTGTATCCCTAGAGCTCAGCACACTGTCAGCAGAGGGAAGGTGCCCAACACATGAGTGACTGTTTAATGGACCAAGGACAACAGATGGGACGTATGACAAAGGAAGAAGTGCTCACGGAACACTCGCCTGAAGTGGGATCTGTCATTAGAGGGCCACCGTCTCTCCTTCCACTTCCCTGCTGGAGTCTTGATTCAGAGTGGAAGCTCCAACATCTCCAGCCAAGCAGTGCTTTGTCTGTAGAACTCCAGATGTTTCTGGGCTCCTGATGGAGTGCTTGCCTAATGTGCTTAAAGCCTTGGTTTCCATCCTCGGTGCGGCAGAAACCAGGCATGGTGGTTCGGGTCTGTAATCCCTGTGCTTGGGAGATGGAGGCAGGAGGATCAGAGGTTCAGACAGTTGTGTTGGTACACAGTGAGAATCCCAGCTTGTGGGAGGCAGAGGCAGGTGGATCTCTGTGAGGTGGAGGCCAGCCTGGGGCTACAGGGAAACTCTGTCTCAAAAACAACAGCTGGGAATGATGACACACGTCTTTAATCAAACACTAGGGAGGCAGGGGCAGAGCTTTGTGAGTTCAAAGCCAGCCTAGTCTACATAGTGAGGCCAGCTGGGGCTACAGGGAGACCCTGTATCCCTGCCCCCTCACCCCAGAAAAAAAAATCATCATGATCATCATCATCATCATCATCACCATCCCCAGAAAAAACAACATCATCATCAGCCCCAGAAAAAACATCATCATCATCATCAACCCCAGAAAAAACATCATCATCATCATTATCATCATCATCAACAACAACAAAACGATGGCAAAGCAAAAGTGGTTGCTGCCAAGTCTGATGACCTGAGTCCAACCCCCAGAACCATGGTGGAAGGAGAGGACTAACATGTAAAAGTTGTCCTCTGACCTCCACACTTGTGCCACACATGCAAACATACAGACACACACAGACACATACAAACACACAGAGAACATACACACACAGACACATACAGACACAAAATTCTCTGCACTGTGCAGTGATCACATGCAGGAAGTCTCCAGCCCTCGCTTCTCCGGGGAAAACACCTCCAGCTCCTCTGCTCTGTCCTCATGGACATCTCTTCTGACGTTTTCTCCCTAGAATGTTCCAGATAAAGGCTTTCCTAGCCCCATCCTTGATGCTTCCTGAAACAACACTTAGTGCACAAACAGGTGGGCAGATGCAGAGACAGTAGGGAGGGGATGCGAGCCCTAAAAGGATCTCCGGGTCTTTAACAAGCCTTTGGGGGCCACTTCATGATCGGAGACTTGACTGTAACAAATGGAAAAGCAGGCTTGATGCCGGCTCTGTGATTGTGTCACAGGGCTGTGTGGGGACCTGATTTCATCTCTCTGGGCCAATCCCTCAGCTGGTGGCACCTCTAGGTTAGGGTACTAGACATGTCAGGCAGGATACTGACCAAATGAAGGCTGTGGCCCTCTCCCATGAATCAGTCAGTGCTCACTCACTACCTGTGAGCTATAGGGGTGACGGTGACTTTCCCCACCTGAGAGTTTGCCTTGGACAACATGCTGAAGCTCTGGACTACAGCAAGGGGAAGTGCCTGAAGACTTACACCGGTCACAAGAATGAGAAGTATTGCATATTTGCCAATTTCTCCATGACTGGTGGGAAGTGGATTGTGTCTGGCTCTGAAGATAATCTGGTATACATCTGGAACCTGCAGACCAAGGAGATTGTGCAGAAACTGCAGAGGCACACAGATGTGGTCATTTCCATGGCCTGCCACCCGACAGAGAACATCATCGCCTCGGCAGCATTAGAGAACAACAAGACCATCAAGCTGTGGAAAAGTGACTGCTGAGTCCTGGCCAGACTGGAGGCAGCTGCCCAGACTGGCAAGGAATGCGTGGGGAGGGGCTGGGCCAGGTCAGGGTAGGCGGGCCTGGTGCCCCTCCCCTCCGAAGACAGTGGCTGAGGGGAGTGCACACTACCAAGGCTCATGGCCATCCTGACGTTTCTTGCCAATTCTGATCCTGCCCAGGGGAGTTCCTGGTCTGTTCTGTGCTCAGAGGCCACACAAATTTTTAACTTTTTATTACAAAAGAGTTGAACTCATAAAAAAAAAAAAAAAAAGAAAGCTGAAGAAGGGGCAAGCACTTGCTGTGGTCACAGAGGCAGTGGCAGAGCCAAGGGTGCTGCAGGGGCCCTCGCCCGGGTGTGGCACATTACAGGTCTGAGCAAAACAAAGCATCTCTCACTCACAGGTCAGACAGACCAGGGCAGTGCGCAAAGTCAGGTCTGTGAACAGCGTCCAGTTCTTGGACACGTGGGAGCTGATGTAGGGGAGGATGATTTGAGCCGGGACCTAGAACTGGAGGGTGTAGGTGAAGATGCCAGTACATCAGCTTGACCAACTGGTACAGCCTGCAGACAGAGCACCGAGAGGAGGGAGATGCCACACAGCCCTGGGAGAAGGCTGCACGCGGCCTTCCGTTAGTGCTGGTGGACAGTCAGGGACTTGGGTCAGATGGGCTCAGAACAGACATGGGAGGCCTACGAGAACATACATTCTTGGAAGTCCTGAGGCCGGTGGCTGCCTGAAGAATCTTCTTTTAAATTTAAATTTTTAAAAGGATCATATCTGAGCTTGGTATGGTGGTGCACATCTTTAATCCTAGGATTTGGCAGGTGGATCTCTGGGAGACTGAGGCCAACCTGGTCTACATAGCAAGTCCAGGACAGCTGGGGCTACAGGGAGACCCTGTCTATCATATCTGCATACAGTATGAGTCATAAAAACATACCATGGCTGAGCGTGGTGGCATACGCCTTTGATCCTAGTACTTGGGAGGCAGAGGTAGGGGGATCTTTGTGAATTCAAGGCCAGCCTGGTCTACAGAGCGAGTTCCAGGCCAGCTGGGGCTACAAGGAGACCCCGTTTTGAAAAGACCAAACAAACAAATAAACAAGGAAAGACCCTATTCCCCACCTGATTCAGTCTCCAGTTCCCTCAGAGTTTCCTAGTTGCTTTCCAGAGATAATCTGTGTACAGAGAATCTTATTTATAATGTTATTTTCTGTATGTGTGTATGATGTGTGTATATGTGTGTGTGTGTACTTTTTATCACAGTGTGCACACAGAGGTCAGATTGTGGCCTGGAGTGTCAGCCCTCGCCTTCCTCCCACCACTGGGCATGTTCGTTGGCCAGGCTCGTTGGCCCACAATCTCCCAGGGACTCTCCTGTTTCTGCTGCCCATTTGCCACAGGAGGGTTGGGATTATAGACACACACCTGGCTTTTTGGTCTTTTTGAGACAGGTCTTCCTATAGCCCCAGCTGGCCTGTAGACCAGGCTGGCCTTGAACTCACAGAGATCTGCCTGCCTCTGCCTCCTGAGTGCTAGGATTAAAGGGGTACATCACCACACCCGGTTTAAGGACGGTTCTTAGTTGCCATGTGGGTGCTGGGAATCAAACCTGGGTCTTCTGCAAGAGCAGTTGGCGCTCCTAACTGCTGAGGCATCTCTCCAGCCCACCTCACCAGGCTTGTACATGGGTTTCGTAACTCAGGTCTTCGTGCCTTCATTGCAAGTGCTTTACCACTGAGCTATCTGCCCAGCCCTGTACAGACAATCTTAAACAGAAACTAGAAACACAAACCCATGGGTCCTAATGAGCTTCCTGTTGGTGGATAAGACACTCTCAAGAAAAGCAACTTGGAGAGTAAAGGGTTTATTTGGCTTACAGTTCACAGTCCATCATCAAGGGGAGCCAGGGCAGGAAGTCAGGGCAGGCAGGAACCTGCAGACTGAAGCTGAAACACAGACCTCGGAGGAACCGTGGAGGAACGCTGCTTACTGGCTTTCTCCTCTGGCCTGTGCTTAGCCGACTTTCTTTTTTTTTTTTTGGTCTTTTTGAGACAGGGTCTCCCGTGTAGCCCCAGCTGTCCTGGAACTCACTCTGTAGACCAGGCTGGCCTTGAACTCACAAAGATCGGCCTGCCTCTGCCTCCCAAGTGCTAGGATTAAAGGCCTGCGCCACCACTTTCTTATGCAACCTAGGTCCACCTGCCTAGGGGTGGTATCACCCAAAGTGTACTCAACAATCAAGGAAATACCCCACAGACGCGGCCACAGACAACGGGATGAGGAAATGCCCCACAGATGCGGCCACAGACAACGGGATGAGGAAATGCCCCACAGACATGGCCACAGACAACGGGATGAAGAAATGCCCCACAGACGCGGCCACAGACAACGGGATGAGGAAATGCCCCACAGACATGGCCACAGACAACGGGATGAGGAAATCCCCCACAGACGCGGCCACAGACAACAGGATGAGGAAATGCCCCACAGACGTGGCCACAGACAACGGGATGAGGAAATGCCCCACAGACGCGGCCACAGACAATGGGATGAGGAAATGCCCCACAGATGCGGCCACAGACAACGGGATGAGGAAATGCCCCAGTTAAGGTTCCCTCTTTCCAGGTGTGTCAAGTTGACAATGGAAGCTCACAGAACACCACGAATGCATGGTGGCATATCTCTACATATCAGTATTAACTGTTTATCTTCCCTATTTCGTCATACAGAAATCTGAGTATGGTGGCACATGCCTGAAATCCTAGCACTTAGGGAGGCAGAGGCAGGAGGCCTGGGGCAGTTTCAAAGCCAGCCTAGTATATGTAGTGAGTACCAGTCAACCTGGGCTATATGATGAGATCATGTCTCAAAACAAACAAACAAACAAACAAACAAGATATTTCTTGTCAATCTCCATATACCTCATCTACAGCTGAGCACACAGACACAGTCTCCATATCCACAGCTCACATGTTGTCGTCTATGACTCTATGAGTAAAAATGCTAAGTAAAAAGTATATGTGATTCCTGGGGCTGGAGGAGAGATGGCCTAGTGGTTAAGGGCCGATGTCTTGAGAGGAACAGTTCGATTCCCGCACCCACATGGGGCTGGAGACCATCTTTAACTCCAGTTCCAGGGAACTGCACCCTTAGATACACCTAGTTCCGTTATTCTCCTCCCCCAGGAGCGCCCTTATCGTCCGATCTTCACTTAATTCCCTCACAGCATTGCATGACACAGGTACACACAACCTACATGCAGACAGTACATTCATACGCATATAAAACAAATAAAATAAAATAGGGCTGGAGAGGATGCTCACTGGTAAAGCACTTGCTCGTAAACAAGAAGCCAAGTTCAGATTCCCAGCTCCACATGCGGCCAAGAAAAACCGTTTGAAACCCAATTCAGGAAACTCCAGTTCCGGGAATCGCACCCTCTCTGACCTCCACAGATTGCACAAACGGCACAAACTGCATGCGCGACAGTAATTCATACACATACATGAAATAAATATAAACAATTTAAAAATAATATTCAATTAAAAAAAAATTTTTTAAAGTATACATGATTTCACGGCTGGTGCACGCCTTTAATCCTACACTTGGGATGGAAGGGAGGCAGGTGGATCTTTGTGAGTTTTCAGGCCAGCTGGTCTTACAGAGCGAGTGCCGTTCCAGGACAGCTGGTGGCTACAGGGAGACCCTATTCAAGTAAGACCAAAAAAAAAAAAAAAGATATGTGATTTCCAAACCTTTTTTTCACATTTGTATTGTAGGTGTATAAGTGTTTTGTCTGCATGTATGTAAGCACACCCACGTTGTATAATACTTGGAGAAGCCAGAAAGGGGTATCAGATTGTCTCCATCTGGAGTTACAGATGGTTGCCATGTGGGTGCTGGGAACCAAACCTGGGTTCTCTGTAAGAGCAGGCAATGCTCTTAACTACTTAGCCATCTCTTCAGTCCAAAATATGTGATTTTAATAGTATTTTCTTGACACAGGGTCTCATTCCATGTCCCAGGCTGGCGTTGAAGTTGATATGTAGCCGAGAATGACCTTGAACTTCTGATTCTCCCGGCTCCATCTCCTGAGTCTACCACCATGGCTGGTATATTCAGTGTTATCGATGAAATCCACAGCCTTGTGTGTGCTAGGCAAGTACTTGAGCTATGTTGTCAGTGCTCAGAATTATATGAGTCTCTCTGCCAAGACAGTGTGGGAAGTCATATTGGTCTCTGACATCGCCTTGTATTGCTTTCATTTTGCTCTGTGTCTGTGTTCCTCACATGTGTGTGCCTGGAGATGTGTGTGCATCTGCTGTGTGTGCATTCGTGGATGTGTATGCATGCATGCACCTGCACATGTGTGTGCCTGGGGATGTGTGTGCACATGCTGTGTGTGCACATGTGCACCTGCACATGTGTGTGCCTGGGGATGTGTGTGTACCTGCCTTGTGTGCAGGTGTGCACCTGCACATGTGTGTGCCTGGGGATGTGTGCACCTGCTGTGTGTGCACATGTGTGTGCCTGGGGATGTGTGTGCACCTGCTGTGTGTGCAGGTGTGTACCTGCACATGTGTGTGCCTGGGGATGTGTGTGCACCTGCTTTGTGTGCAGGTGTGTACCTGCACATGTGTGTGCCTGGGGATGTGTGTACACCTGCTGTGTGTGCAGGTGTGTACCTGCACATGTGTGGGCCTGGAGATGTGTGTGCACATGCTGTGTGTGCAGGTATGTAGAGGCCAGAGGCGAGCTTTGGTGTCACCTTGTTTTTGACACAGGAGCTCTCACTGGGACTAGAGCTTCCTGATTTGGCTTGCTGGCTGGCCAGCCAGCTCCAGGGCCTGCCTGACTCTGCCTCTGTGGTGCTGGGATTATTACAAGTGTGCACCACCAGGTCCCGATTTTTTTTTTTTTTGGTCTTTTTGAGACAAGGTCTCCCTTTAGTCCCAGCTGTACTGGAACTCACTCTGTAGACCAGGCTAGCCTTGAACTCACAGAGATCCGCCTGCCTCTGCCTCCCAAATGCTAGGCCTAAAGGCGTGCACCACCATACCCGGCCTCCTGAGGGTCTAAATCTGCTGAGGTTAAAAGGGTGCACCACCATACATGGCTCTATTTGTAAAATATATTTCTTGCCTATTTCTTGGAGGAAATTTCCATGTATAAAATGGTCATTTAATTGCCTGTCAACTGTTTAATCATTCCTTTTTTTTCTTGAGTTTTTTTGAGAAGTACAGGACAAAGCATTGAGCCTGGTAAGCACTCAGTTCATGGGGCTCACAATCCATGTGAAGGTTGCCCGCAGCTCACTGCCCAGACTCTGCCAGGGGGAACTAGAGGAAGCCCATCCTATTAAGATAAAATTTGACTTGTGTAAAGAGATTCCACATGAGTGAGCTCATGTAGTCATCAGCAGGGTGCATGGAGAGGCAGGAGGGTATGGCTGCTGACATTTTCTTCCCCCTTATTTTACTGTTCTGGCATTTTGCTTCCATCGCCCCACCCACCCTGAGAGCCCAAAGCTAGGGACTCCTGACAGTGCTAATGGCTGAACCTCCACTGGCCCTTACCCCACACCAAGCGCTATTCTAGCCATCTTCTGTATAGTCAAGCAATTACTGTACACAGTCACTCTGCCCAGGGGTGTGTAGCTATTCATGGTGCTTGGCAGAGGCTTCTAGGCCCTGCCCTCCTGTGGAGCACCTGGAGGGGAAGTCTGACAGGAATCTTGCAAGCTTGCAGCTCATGCCTCACCAGCAGGGAAGGCAAGTGGCAGTCAGTGGCTCTTTACCATAGCAACCAGCAACCGCACTAGGGGTAGCTGCTCCATCATCCCATAATGGGCTGGCATGGTGTGTGACAGCCACTGAGATTGCTAGGTAACCTGTCCTGATACAGGAAGGTGTGAGTAGGGGCCTCTGAGTGTGGAGGGTGGGTGAGAGGGCTGCCAGGGTGGGAGCCTCGCCCACAGCCACGCAGGACCTGTACGCAGGTCCCAGCAGCTTCCAAATGAATGTGTGCTTAGTCACTAGGTGTCCAGCTGCCTCTAGAGAGTGGCTGACGCTTGACACAAGCCTTCTATGAGCCTGCGGCCTCCATGCGTTTCCTGGATGGATGGTTAAAAAAAGAAGAAGAATTGATTGAGTTCTAGCCCAGGTGCAGTCCATCTGTGGTCTCCAATCATTCCTTTGAGTTACATGTTTAAAATTTTTTGTCTTATTTATTTTAGCCAGGCATGGTGGTACATTCCTGTAATCAAGCACTTGTATGAAGGGAGGTTGGATCAGGAAGCCAAGGCTAGTTTTAGCTACCTAACAAGTTTGAGGCTAGCCTGGGCAACACAAGACCCTATCTCCAAAAAGTATGTTGTCGTTGTTGTTGTTGTGTGTGAGAGTGCTGGGACTCTAATGAGGCCTCTCACAGTTTGAACAAGTACTGTACCACGGGGCTTCGTTTCCTCGACGGCCACAGTGGCCCCCACCCCATCCCTGGCACTGCTTATCTTAGGGCCTTTGCACTTTAGGGTCCAACCTGGCCTCAAGTTAGCACTTTTAGACAGTGTGAGCTGGGAGGACACTGAGAGCTCCTCTCTAATGGCAGGTGGGGAGTCAATTTCTTGGTTTTGGTTTTTTTTTTGGTCTTTTTGAGACAGGATCTCCCTGTAGCCCCACTGTCCTGGAACTCACTCTGTAGACCAGGCTGGCCTTGAACTCACAATGATCCGCCTGCCTCTGCCTCCCGAGTGCTAGGATTAAAGGCATGCGCTACCACGCCCGGCCCAGAAGTGAATTTCTTTGACATGCAAACATCCTCACTAATCTGTCCAGTGGAATCCATGATAATAATGTGAAAGCCACCATGAGAAATGGAGAGAGGGAGAGAGAGAGAGAGAGAGAGAGAGAGAGAGAGAGAGAGAGAACAAGCACAGTGTCTGGACCATCAAGCTTGCCCATTATTCTAGTCAACGCCAATGTCAACAGTTTACTTGTATTGCTAGGGTTACTAACAGCACATGCTGACTCTGCTGCTGAGGCTCTGGTCTCTGGCCTCCCTGTCCCCTCCCCTGAGGCTGCCAGGCTCCTACCAGCAATTGGGCAAGTTGAGGGTGATGCTGGCCAGAGTGTCTGATCCAAATGTTATGTAGCCTAGGGTCCCCAGGCTGATGTAGAGGAAGATGACGAAGGACATCCCCAGGCTCAGGATGGCAGGAAAGTGCTGTGGATCCTTCGTCTGGTTCTTGAGAGGCAGGACCTGGGGGAGAAGGCAGAGTGCTGGAGTGGTGTGGGCTCCACGGAGGCACAGGTGTCCTGCTGATGCAGTCGGGAGGGAAGGCTCCACAAGGACTCATCCCTCAATAAAGACCTAACTTTCCACATGGTCACACCTCTCCACAGGCCACACTCTCCACATGGCTCTGCCACTCCACAAGGCCACACCTTTCCATATGTTTACACCCCTCCATATGATCAGTAAATGCTTCAAGGCTTAGGCTGTGGTACAGGTTGGAAGGTGCACCCCGCCCCCCATTGCTGACTTTCCTTTCACCAGGAGAGGATCACACTGCTGCCCACAGCACTACCGACTGAATGCAGGGAATCACAGCTGGCCACCCTGTCTTACCGTACCCACGCCTTCAAATGTGAAGATGGCTGTGCCAAAGAACAACAGGAAGGTCTTCCAGCTTGCGACCAGGGCCAGGCTGCTGTGACCAGGGAGCTTCTGAAACAGAGAAGAGGGTGTTGGCTTTGTCCTGCGGAGGTCATCCCAGCTCACCGCCTGGGAACTCAGGGTCTGTGTCAGGAGCTCTCATAAGTACAGCCTTAAAAAGGGGATTCAAGCCAGGCATGATGGCGCATGCCTTTAGTCCCAGCACTGGGGAGGCAGAGGAAGGTGGATCTCTGTGAGTTCAAGGCCAGCCTGGTCTACATAGTGAGTTCCAGGCCAACTGGGGCTACAGGGAGACTGTGTCTCAAAAAGACAATAAATAAATAAATAAATAAATACATAAATAAATAAATAAATAATTCAATTACTTTATTTGAGACAGAGTCTCTTGAAGCTCAGGCTGACCTCAAGCTCTGAGGATGACCTTTCACGTCCTGAGTGCTGGGATTACAGGCGAGCAGCACTGTACCTAGCTAAGCAGTGCTGGGGATTAAACCGAGAGCTTCATGCAGCTAGGCAAGCACTCTACTAACTGAACTACACATTGTCTGGTTTATTTTTTATTCATGGAGGGAAAGTAATGCCAACTTGTATCAAACCGTTTCAACCTCTGAGTGCATTCAGTCTGTGAAGTGTTCTAAGTCAGTCTGTGAAGTGTACTCAGTCAGTCTGTGAAGCGTGCTCGGCCAGCTTGTGAAGTATACTTGGTCAGTCTGTGAAGTGTACTCGTCAGCCTGTGAAGTGTACTCAGCCTGTGAAGTGTGCTCGGTCAGCCTGTACTCATTCAGTCTGTGAAGTATACTCAGTCTGTGAAGTGTACTCATTCAGTCTGTGAAGTATACTCAGTCAGTCTGTGAAGTGTACTCATTCAGTCTGTGAAGTATACTCAGTCAGTCTGTGAAGTGTACTCATTCAGTCTGTGAAGTATACTCAGTCTGTGAAGTGTACTCAGTCAGTCTGTGAAGTGTACTCAGTCAGTCTGTGAAGTGTACTCGGTCAGTCTGTGAAGTGTGCTGTGAAGTGTACTCGGTCAGTCTGTGAAGTGTGCTTGGTCAGTCTGTGAAGTGCACTCGGTCAGTCTGTGAAGTGTACTCGGTCAGTCTGTGAAGTGTACTCGGTCAGTCTGTGAAGTGTACTCGGTCAGTCTGTGAAGTGTACTCGGTCACTCTGTGAAGTGTACTCGGTCAGTCTGTGAAGTGTGCTTGGTCAGTCTGTGAAGTGTACTCGGTCAGTCTGTGAAGTGTACTCGGTCAGTCTGTGAAGTGTACTCAGTCAGTCTGTGAAGTGTACTCAGTCAGTCTGTGAAGTGTACTTAGTCTGTGAAGTGTGCTTGGTCAGTCTGTGAGTCTGTGAAGTGTACTCAGTCTGTGAAGTGTACTTAGTCTGTGAAGTGTGCTTGGTCAGTCTGTGAAGTGTACTCAGTCTGTGAATTGTACTCAGTCTGTGAAGTGTACTCGGTCAGTCTGTGACGTGTACTCAGTCAGCCTGTGAAGTGTACTCGGTCAGCCTATCACGTGTACTCAGTCAGTCTGTGAAGTGTACTCAGTCAGTCTGTGAAGTGTACTCTGTCAGTGTGTGAAGTGTACTCAGTCAGTCTGTGAAGTGTGCTTGGTCAGTCTGTGAAGTGTGCTTGGTCAGTCTGTGAAGTGTACTCGGTCAGTCTGTGAAGTGTACTCGGTCACTCTGTGAAGTGTCCATCAGAAATTTTCATCTCCAGAAATTTTTTTTGTCTTTTTGAGACAGGGTCCTTCTGTAGCCCCTGGTGGCCTGGAACTCACTATGTAGACCAGGATGGCCTGAACTTACAGAGATCCTCCTGCCTCTGCCTCCCAAATTCTGGGATTAAAGGTGTGTGGCATCATGCCCAGCCAGAACTTTCTTACCAACCCAAACCAAAACTCTTTAAAAATAATAATGTCCAGCCAGTTAACCAAAAGAAAGAAGGAACAACTGCACATTAATACAACCCGTGATTAAAAGGGAAATATCACAACAGACAAGGAAAAGATCCAGAAAATCATACGGGAATACCTCAAAAACCTATACTCTACCAAGTTTGAAAAAATAGAAGAAATGGATGAATATCTGAAATCCTGGGAATCACCAAAGCTCAACCAAGAAGAGATTGACAGCTTAAACAGACCCATAATATATGAAGAAATTGAGGATGTGGTAAGAAACCTCCCAACTAAAAAAGTCCAGGTCCAGATGGTTTCACTGCAGAATTCTATAAAACATTTCAAAAAGACCTACAACCATTATTACTCAAATTGTTCAGAAGGATACAGAGGGAATTCTCCCAAATTCCTTCTATGAAGCCAGCATCACTCTATTACCAAAACCAGGCAAAGATACAACTAAAAAGGAGAACTATAGACCCATCTCCCTAATAGCCTCCCACTCACAATAGCCTCAAAAACAACAAAATATCTAGGGACAAACCTAACCAAAGACACCAAAGATCTCTACAACACAAATTTTAAACCCTTGAAAGAAATGGAAGAAGACATCAGAAGATGGAAAAACCTCCCATGCTCATGGATTAGGAAAATTAATACAGTAAAAATGTCCATTCTACCCAAAATCTTATATAGATTTAATGCAATCCCAATTAAAATCCCCAAGAGTTTCTTCACAGGCTTGGAAAAAAA
>VZQC01001405.1:339764-354365 GCA_009823505.1 Rhizomys pruinosus | reverse complement strand
AGACAGCATCTTCAGCAAGTGGTGTTGGCAAAGCTGGATCACCACTTGTAGAAGAATGAAATTAAACCCCTACCTCTCGCCCTGTACAAAAGTCAACTCCAGATGGATTAAGGACCTCAACGTGAAACCCCAAACTCTGAAGGCGATAGAAGAAAAAGTTGGCAGCAGACTACAAGACATAGGCATAGGAAAAGACTTCCTAAATCAGACAGCAGCTGTGCAAGAATTAAGGTGGACAATTGACAAGACCTCATTAAACTCAAAAGCTTCTGTACATCAAAAGAAACAATCAAGGAAGTGAAGAGAAAACCCACAGAGTGGGAGGAAATCTTCACTGCAGATACATCTGGCAAAGCATTGATTTCCAGAATATATAAAGTACTCAAAAAACAAAGAAGAAAGAAAACAAATGACCCACTCAATAGATGGAGCAAAGAGCTGAACAGAGACTTCATAAGTGAGGAATGAGAGATGGCTGAGAAACATCTTAAGAAGTGTTCAAAGTCAATAATAATTAAGGAAATGCAAATTAAAACCACTTTATGATATCATCTTACTCCAATAAGACTGGCTAGGATCAAGAAAACAAATGATACCAAGTGCTGGAGAGGTTGTGGGGAAAGGGGAACATTCATCCACTGCTGGTGGGAATGTAAACTCGTGCAGCCACTATGGAAAACATTGTGGAGAACCCTTGGAAGACTTGGAATGAACTTGCCACCCGACCCAGCCATACCACTCCTAGGCATGTACCCTCAAGACTCACCCCACCGAAGAGATACATGCATGGCCATGTTTACTTTAGCCCTCTTCACAATAGCAAGGTGATGGAACCAACCTGAGTGCCCCTCAACTGATGAGTGGATAGAGAAAATGTGGTACATCTACACAATGGAGTTGTATGCAGCGGTAAAGAAAGATGACATCATGAGCTTTGCAGGTAAATTGCTGGAGCTAGAGGACATCATGCTTAGTGAAGTAACACAGTCCTAGAAAAACAAACAACGAATGGTATCCCTTATCTGTGGATGCTAGTACCAATTACCTAATTGTATGGCAAACTGAGCAATGTCAATGTGATCTGAAAACGACTGTGTTCTTGTATTGTGAATCCCTTTAAAAAATAGTAAACAAATAAAAAAATAATAATTTCTGGAGTCTGGAGAGATGGTTCAGTGAGTGGTTAAGAGCATCAACTGCTCTTCCAGAGGACCTGGGTTTGATTCCCAACACCCACATGGCGGGCGTGGTGGTGCATGCTTTTAATCTTAGCACTTAGGAGGCAGAGGCAGGTGGATCTCTGTAAGTTCAAGGCCAGCTGGTGCTATAGGGAGGCCCTGTCTCAAAAAAAAATTTCCTGTCACTCTGTATCCTAGAAACCCCTATTTATATTGTCTATTTAAATCTACTGCTCTAAGTACCTCATATAAGGGACACTTACAATACTTGGTTTTTGTGTCTGGTTTATTACACTTAGCTAATGTCTTAAAAAAGTTTTATGTGTATGTGCCTGTGCTTGTGTATGTATATGTACCACATTGTACAATGTATGTCAGAAGAGGGCATCAGATCCCCTGGAACTGAAGTTATAGGCAGTTGTGAGCACTTGATATAGGTGCTGGGAATTGAACCCGGGTCCTGTGCTGGAGCCAGTGCCCTTAGCCACTGGAGCCATCTCTCCAGCCCAAGCTTAATATCTTTGAGGTTCATGCAAGTTGTGGCATCTATTAGAATCTCATTCCTGGGGCTGGAGAGCTGGCTTGGCAATTAACAGCACTGGCTGCTCTTCCAGAAGAACTGAGTTCAGTTCCCACCACCCATATAGGGCAGCTCACAACTAACTCCAGCCCCAGGGGATCCAATGCTGTTTTCTGGCCTGGAAGGCATCTGTAGGCACATGTGCATAC
Source organism: Rhizomys pruinosus (assembly GCA_009823505.1). Classification (NCBI taxonomy): domain Eukaryota; kingdom Metazoa; phylum Chordata; class Mammalia; order Rodentia; family Spalacidae; genus Rhizomys; species Rhizomys pruinosus. The sequence continues at coordinate 352,458 of VZQC01001405.1, read as the reverse complement.
ACATATACAGACATACACACATACACAGAAACAAAAATAAATCTAAAAATTAATCTTATTCTTTTCAATTCTATGGAACATTCTTTGTTAATATTTTACTTATTTTATTTTATGTGTGTGAGTGCATTGTCTGCATGTGAGTGCGCCAGTGCCCATGGAAGTCAGAAGAGGGGATCAGATCCCCTGGAACTGAAGTTAGAGATGGTTGTTAGCCACCTGATGTGAGTGCTGGGAACTGAACCTAGCTGTCTTCTGCAGGAGCAGCAAGTACCCTTAACTACTGAGCCATCTCTCCCAGCCCCTCATTTTTCCTTCTGAGATGGGGTCTTGCTGTGCACCCCAGACAACCCTCCTGTCTTAACCCTCCCACGTGCTAGGATAGACATCCCTGCCTCATGCCTGGCTAGAGAATCAAGTTTTCAGATTGAATTCAGGTCCTCCACAGCCATCAGTTGCCAACAGTTCCTCAGGTCAGGTGGGGGGTTCTCTCCCACTTTCCCACATCTATATTTTGGCTTGAAATTTTTGTTGTTGTTGTTGTTGTTGTTTTTGAAACAGGGTCTCCCTGCAGCCCTAGCTGTCCTGGAACTCACTATGTAGACCAGGTCGGCCTTGAACTCACAGAGATCTGCCCCTCTGCCTCCTGAGTGCTGGGATTAAAGGCATGTACCACCACGCCCAGCTGGATTTTGTCTGATTTGAGCTTCCGTGAGACTTGTGCATGCTGTCACCATTGATGCGAGTTCATATGAGTAACTGACCAGCTGTCTGGAAAACTCTGTTTCCTGTGGTCATCCACTACCTCTGGCCTTTACAGTCTTTCTGTCCTTCTTCCAAATGACCCCTGAGCCTTGGGAGGCAGAAGTTTGATACAGGTGTCCTATTCAGAGAGAAGCACTCTGCAGCCTCTTGTTCTCTGCAGGTTGGCCAGGGGCGGTCTCTGGATTAATCATCGTATGCTGTATAAGGAAGCTTCTCTACTGGGATTTGTGAGACACATTAATCAAGGTAGGTCTGGGAAAGCTCCCAGATTTAGGGGTCCACACGGGTCCTAAACAGAGCAGATGGCTGGTATAAGGAAGTGGGGAAAGGGAGACATTTTTATTGCTTTAAAGAGATGTAGCTTTGTTGGAAGAGCCTGGAGTTGATCTTAAGGCCACATAAATCCAAGCATGTTAGTGCATGCCTGTGATCCCAGCATGTTAGTATATGCCTGTGATCCCAGCATGTTAGTGCATGCCTGTGATCCCAGCATGTTAGTATATGCCTGTGATCCCAGCATGTTAGTGCATGCCTGTGATCCCAGCATGTTAGTGCATGCCTGTGATCCCAGCATGTTAGTGCATGCCTGTGATCCCAGCATGTTAGTGCATGCCTGTGATCCCAGCATGTTAGTGCATGCCTGTGATCCCAGCATGTTAGTGCATGCCTGTGATCCCAGCATGTTAGTGCATGCCTGTGATCCCAGCATGTTAGTGCATGCCTGTGATCCCAGCATGTTAGTGCATGCCTGTGATCCCAGCATGTTAGTGCATGCCTGTGATCCCAGCATGTTAGTGCATGCCTGTGATCCCAGCATGTTAGTGCATGCCTGTGATCCCAGCATGTTAGTGCATGCCTGTGATCCCAGCATGTTAGTGCATGCCTGTGATCCCAGCATGTTAGTGCATGCCTGTGATCCCAGCATGTTAGTGCATGCCTGTGATCCCAGCATGTTAGTGCATGCCTGTGATCCCAGCATGTTAGTGCATGCCTGTGATCCCAGCATGTTAGTGCATGCCTGTGATCCCAGCATGTTAGTGCATGCCTGTGATCCCAGCATGTTAGTGCATGCCTGTGATCCCAGCATGTTAGTGCATGCCTGTGATCCCAGCATGTTAGTGCATGCCTGTGATCCCAGCATGTTAGTGCATGCCTGTGATCCCAGCATGTTAGTGCATGCCTGTGATCCCAGCATGTTAGTGTATGCCTGTGATCCCAGCATGTTAGTGCATGCCTGTGATCCCAGCATGTTAGTGCATGCCTGTGATCCCAGCATGTTAGTGCATGCCTGTGATCCCAGCATGTTAGTGCATGCCTGTGATCCCAGCATGTTAGTGCATGCCTGTGATCCCAGCATGTTAGTGCATGCCTGTGATCCCAGCATGTTAGTGCATGCCTGTGATCCCAGCATGTTAGTGCATGCCTGTGATCCCAGCATGTTAGTGCATGCCTGTGATCCCAGCATGTTAGTGCATGCCTGTGATCCCAGCATGTTAGTGCATGCCTGTGATCCCAGCATGTTAGTGCATGCCTGTGATCCCAGCATGTTAGTGCATGCCTGTGATCCCAGCATGTTAGTGCATGCCTGTGATCCCAGCATGTTAGTGTATGCCTGTGATCCCAGCATGTTAGTGCGTGCCTGTGATCCCAGCATGTTAGTGCGTGCCTGTGATCCCAGCATGTTAGTGCGTGCCTGTGATCCCAGCATGTTAGTGCATGCCTGTGATCCCGGCATGTTAGTATGTGCCTGTGACCCTAGCATTTGGGAGATGGAGGCAGGAGAATCGGAGGCTCATGACCATTCTCTGGTATTTAGGCACTTTGAAGCCAATCTAGGCTTCCTGAAACTTTCTCTCAGGAGAAACACCTTGAAAACCAAAGCGAATCCAAATGAAAACAACCAAAACAATTTTGGGGCTGTGACTCGGTTGGTAGAGTACTTGGCTATTATTCAGGAAGTCCTGAGTATAACCCCAGCAGTGCATAAATTGAGTATCATGGCTCACGCCTATGACCCTAGCAACCAGGAAGTGGCGGTAGGGGGTCAGAAGTTCATGGCCTTCCTCAGGTCCAAAGCAAATTTGAGGCCAGCCTGGACAACATTAAGATCCTGTTTCAAAACTCCCCCCTTTTCAGGGGGACTTTTTTGAGACAGGGTCTCCCTGTAGCTCCAGCTGGCCTGGAACTCACTATGTAGACCAGGCTGACCTTGAACTCACAGAGATCTGCCTGCCTTTGCCTCCAGAGTGATGGGATTGAAGGTGTGCACCATGACACTGGCAACCCCTTTTTGTTATGTTGCTTCAAACCAACAAATTTGTAGTCACTTGTTATAGAAGCAACAGGAAACTAATATAATCCCAAAGACTCACACTCAAAGAAGCAGTTAGATGGTGGAACTTCAGCACCTGTCAGGGTAATAAAGGGGCTCAGGAGGTGAACTGACTGGCCAGACCAGAAACAACATGCTTACTTCCTGCTCCTCGGTTTCTGCGTCTGGAAACTGGGGTAGACAAAGCGCTTCTGTGACTGTGTTGTCATAAAATTTCAGTAAGTTATGTCAAGTCCTTGGCACCAAGTAGATCAAATTCCTTCACCATCCATATGTCTCATTTTTAGAGACAGGGTCTGTTTGTAGCCCTGGCTGGCCTGGAACTATGTAGACCAGTCTGGCCTTGAACTCACAGAGATCCACCTGCCTCTGCCTCCCGAGTGCTGGCATGCACCCTCACACTCGGCACCATATATTTCTTAAAAAATATTTAAACATTTGGCTGGGTGTGGTAGCGCACACCTGCCTTTAATCCCAGCACTCCAGAGGCAGAGGCAGGTGGATCTCTGTGAGTTCAAGTCCAGCCTGGTCTACACAGCAAGTTCCAGGACAGCTGGGGCTACAGGGGGACCCTGTTTCAAAAAGACCAAAAAAATTTTTAATAATTTATTTTGTGTGGCAGGGCGTGGAGGGCGCTTGTGCAATGGTACACATGTTGAAATCACAGAATAACTTGCAGGAATTGGTTCTCTTCCAACTATGTGGGTTGCAGGGATTGAACTTGGGTCCTCAGGCTTGGTGGCAAGCTTCCTTACCTAGCCCTATTGCTGGCCCTCATACATCTCTTTTCTGCCTACCAGTACTAATATATTTTGTGTGTGGCATGAGGCATGCACATCTGTGGTATATCCATGTTCATGTATGCAACCACGCATGTGCATGTGGAGGCCAGAGGCCAATGTTGGGCGTGCTCTTCTGTAACTTTCCGCCTTGTTTGTGGCAGGCTCCCATTGAATCCGAGCTCACATCTTCTGCTAGACTGGCTGGCCATGAACCCCTCTCTCCTGTCTTCACTCTCTCAGCCCTGGGTTACAGATGTGCCCCACTGAGCTGGGCTCTCACATGGGTCCTCACATTTGGGCAGGGAGCACTTTCCCCATCGAGCTATCTATCTTTTCACTCTGACTTTTTTTTTAATTTGCCTTTAAAAATGTAGTTTGGGCTGGGCATGGTGCCCCATGCCTTTAATCCAGCACTTGTGAAGCAGAGGCAGGCAGATCTCTGTAAGTTCAAGGCCAGCCTAGTCTATATAGTGAGTTTCAGGACAGCTGGGGCTACAGGGAGATCCTGTTTTAAAAAAAAAAAGTTTGTGTGGAGCTGCAGAGATGGCTCAGCAGTTAAGAGCACTGGCTGCTCTCGCGGAGGACCTGGGTTCAATTCCCAGCACCCACATGACAGCTAACAATGATTAGATCTGATGTCCTCTTCTGACCTCCTTGGGCATTGCATGATACTGGTGCCCCTACACACATGCAAGCAATACATTCATATACATAATATGAAATAATAAAATATTCAAAAAACTAAAAAAGTTTATTTTAAATTTATGTGTATATGTTTCTGTGTGTTTATTTACACATACATATGGTGCCTATGGAGATATCTGATCTCGTGGAGCTGGAGTTATAGGAGGTTGTGAGCCACGTGATGTGGGTGTTGGGCACCTGAATTCAGGTCCTCTGGAAAAGCAGAAAGTGCTCTTAACTGCTGAGCCATATCCCCATCATCTCCTTGTGATATTTCTTGTTGGCTATTCTGTTTGACCAGTGTTAATCTCCCCAGAAAAGCATGACACCGAGCCTAGCGTGCCCTTACCTGGCACTGAGTTCCCAGCCCCTTTCAAGATGCCAGGTTCACAGAAGGCTTTCAGTAGCTGAACTGCAGGGTGACTCACTGTTATCTGAGGTGACAGTGATGGTGGTGGTGAAGAGGGTGTTGGTGTGGATGAGGATGATGTTGATGATGCTTAGTCTTTACAGCTTGTGGGCGAGAAGTATTCCTAAATGACACGGAGGCTCTGACCAGGGGATTGCCCGCTTCACCTTCACCTGCCCTGGTGTCTTAAATCCTGCAATGTCTCAGAGGACCCGGCCCCCTTCTTGTGTGGTTTCAGACACAGACCTGGATGAGATACTGGAAGATCAGAGTCAGGCTGCCCAGGGTGGTAATGGTGGCCACCGCAGAGAAGATGGACAACCACTTGGGGGTTCTGGGTAAGTGCCAGTAGGATCAGGAAGGGCAGGATCAGCATGTAGAAACACGTGTCCAGCCCTTGGGTCAGCTCCTGGTCGTTGGTGGGCTGGCAGGTGTTAGAAGTGGCCTGGGCTGCTTCTACGATCTGCAGACAGGCAGAGAAAGGCAGGGATTAACCGGGAAGCAGAGTGAGACAGGTGCAGTCTCTAGCTAAGCATAGAGAGACGGGTGCAGTCAGTCTCTAGCTAAGCATAGAGAGACGGCTGCAGTCAGTCTCTAGCTAAGCATAGAGAGACAGGTGCAGTCAGTCTCTAGCTAAGCATAGAGAGACGGGTGCAGTCAGTCTCTAGCTAAGTGTAGAGAGACGGGTGCAGTCAGTCTCTAGCTCAGCGTAGAGAGACGGCTGCAGTCAGTCTCTTGCTAAGCAAGTGAGGTTCAAAGGCACAGGAAAAGACATTAATTAGTATTCATCTGAAATTTCAGCTTACCTGGGTGCCACATGCGTGTGTGTGTGTGTGTGTGTGTGTGTATGAGTGTGAGTGTGGAGGCTGGAACTTTGGTATTGTTCCTCAACTGCTGTCTGCTTTGATTTTAAGACAGGGTGTCTCATTGCTAATCATGCCGAGCTGGCCAGAGCCCTGGGGGGCCATGTGTCTGCCTCCTCAGTGCTGGGTGACAAGCCCACGCTACCATGTCTACATTTTTCTTTCTTTCTTCTTTCCTTTCCTCTTTCTCTTTCTCTTTCTCTTTCTTCTTTCTTCTTTCTTTCTTCCTTCCTTCCTTTCTTTCTTTTCTTGTTCTCTTTTTTTCTCTTTTTCTTCTTTCTTTCTTCCATTTTTTTTTTTTTTTGTCTTTTCGAGACAGGGTCTCCCTGTAGCGCCAGCTGACCTGGAACTCACTCTGTAGACCAGGCTGGCTTTGAACTCACAGAGATCTGCCTGCCTCTGCCTCCCAAGTGCTAGGATTAAAGGTGTGCGCCACTACACTCAGCTTCTTTCTTCCTTTTGAGACAGGTCTATGTAGGCCTGACTGGCCTGGAACTAACCACATGGACCAGGTTAGCCTTGAACTCATAGTGAGCTAACTCTGTAGACCAGGTCAGCCTTGAAATCAGAGTGAGTTGTCTTCTTCTGCCACAAGGCCTGGGCAACACGTCCAGCGCTGCTTCCAGGGGGTTGCCTTGCAAACACATTATCAGCTGAGCTATCCCCTACCCTCCCCCAGTTTTTGAGACAGGTCTCATGTAGTCCAGGCTGGCCTCAAATGTGCTATGTAGCCTTGACCTCGAACTTGTGATCTTGTTTCTGCCTCCTAAGTGCTGGGATTACAGATATGAGCCTGCATATGAGTGTCCTGTGTTTTTACTTGGCAAGCCTGGCTGCCTTCACTGAGTGGCTGTGACTGTGAAAACCAGGGACCCCAGGCATTATAAAACCTGAAGACCTGGCAGTCTTTTTTTTCATACAGATGATCTCTTCCTCCCCATGAAGTAGTGATTTCCTCTCATATTACCAGAGAGAGAGCATTAATGACCCACATACTCTCTGTAGGCCTGGCCTCCAGGGCTGGGCAGCTCTGGGCATTGAGCAATGCGTCTCTGCTGGAACAGCCTCGGAAGGCAGGCCACTGTTCTCTCTGGCTGGGTGCGCCAACCCGTTGTGATCCTGAATCCCACAAAGCCCAGAAAGAATGCTCTGACCAGCTGGGCACGTGTGCGAGTGCAGGCTGAGGGAGGCGATGGCGCGTCAGGTATCTTGATATGACAGCTGGAGATGCCTAAAGCAAATTCACCTGCTTCCCACTCTAGTGGGATCTGGGGCACACAGACACGAGCCCTCTACTCCCCACTCTAGTGGGATCTGGGGCACACAGACACGAGCCCTCTACGCCTGCCAATGCAGCCCAGCAGCAGGCGGTCCGTCCCTCCACTCTGCTGGAAGAGGTCTTCTTCACCTGATGGAAGTTGTCGGCCATGAACATGAAGTAGGCAGTGCAGAAGCCGAGCTGTGTGGTGATGAGCAGCCAGCTCACAACATACCTGGGAGATAAAAGAAGGGGCGGGGATGGGGTGGGGAGGGGGATGACAAAACAATTATTTCTGATGATTTATTTTTTGGCCTGTATTTTGAGAAATTTCAAGTCCTCAGAAAACCTTGATATTGTAGTAGTATTAATCTCCATAAACTCTGTTTACTTCCTTTCTTTTTCTTTTTTTTTTAATGAGACAATGCTACATATAGCCCACACACTAAATTCCTGTGTGACCCAGAGCAATTTGCTTGCCTTCTCTGAGCTGTATAATTTTCCATCTCAACAGGCATAGATACAGTGATCTCCAAGGGCTGTTCCTGCCCTACATATTTACTTAAGATGTCATCAGAAATGGATCCCGACCTCACCCATCTGATAGAATGATTCCTGATTGGGAGATCTGTGCTGGATTAAAGAGCCCACTGCAGGTGGAGTGGAAGGGACAGTGATTGTCACCATGCCTGGAGAACTTGTTGGAGAGGGTTCTGAGGGACTCTGTTCCAACACTGTCAATGCCTTGATTATTCTATTTTAGTTCGAGAGCTAAAAATGGTCACCCCATTTTTCCAGGGTGATGAAATCCCACACAAGGATGGCAAGGTGATCCGAGATAATAAATAGAAAAGCATTTTGTATACCACGAACTTGTCTGTGTATCTATGTCTGCGAGGGGTTTTCTAGAGGAGGCTGACCCAGGTAGGAAGACCCATCCTGAATGTGGGCAGCACCATGCCGTGGGCGGGAGTCCTGGGCTGAGCACAAGCACCATCTCTATGCTTCTTGATGGTAGATACAATGTGACCATCTGCCTCCCTGCCCCTGCTCCTGCTGCAGGGACGTCCCTCCAGGATGGACTGTGCCCTCAAGCTGTGAGCTAAACAAACACTTCCTAAAGTTGGTGTCCTTGGGTATTCTGTCATAGCAATGGAACAAGTACTTAGTGTGTTGTTAGATAAAAGCAAATTTCTAGCTAGTTGTAGTGGTGGATGCTTGTGATCCTAGCACTGGGGAGGTAGAAACTGGACGAGGATGAGATGTTCAAGGTCATCCTGGAGCTATGAAGCAAGCTCGAGGCCAGACTAGGAACAAACTCCAAATTTACCTATATTTACTTAAATTTAATTAATGTAGCTGGATGTGGCGATGCCCACCTTTAATCTCAGTCCTCAGGAGGCAGAGGCAGGTGGATCTATGTGAGTTTAAGGCCAGTCTGGTCCACAAAGTGAAGACAGGTGGGGCTACAGGGAAACGCTGTCTCAAAAAGACCAAAAAAAAAAAAAAGAGTAATGTCTAAGAAAATATAAAGTGAAATAAAACTGTGGCTGTAGCTCAGTTGATGGAGTGCTTGCCTAGCGGCATGGAGCTTCTGATTGTCCACACCGCATCAACTGAGCGCGGTAGTGCACACTGGAAGGTCATAGGCATCCTCAGCAACTTAGCTGGCTCAAGGTTACTCTGGCTACAGCAGAAACTCACTCTCTCTCTCTCTCTCTCTCTCTGTAAAGGAAAAAATACATGCCCTTTTACATACATATGCTGATGTACACATGGAAAATTGAAAGGACTATTTACTAACTAGGGTAAAGAAGGATATGGGAGCTGTTTGAGTTTTTTGTTTTGTTTTGTTTTGTTTTTTTGAGACAGGGTCTCCCTGTTGCTCCAGCTGTCCTGGAACTCACTATGTAGACCAGGCTGGCCTCAACCTCACAGAGATCTTCCTGCCTCTGCCTCCCAAGTGCTGGGATTAAAGGCATGCGCCACCATGACCAGCCATTTGATAGTTCCCAAAAGGAGCATATTCACTTAAAACTTGTATAAGCAGGGCCTGGAGAGATGGCTCGGGGCTTAGGGGCTTGTGCTGCTGCTGCTGCAGAGGACCCAGGTTTGGCTCCCAGCACCATGTCAGTGCCTCACATCTGCCTGTGGATCCCACTCTGTGGGATCCCACTCCCTCCTCTGGCCTCTCCCTGCACACACACACACACACACACACACACACACACACACACACACAGTGTATGAGCAGACAGAAAGGTGAATAGGTGGACCGTGCTCTTGTGGCTGCTCTCTTCACTGTGCCTTCTACGTCTGTGACCACTACCTGCCCCATGCCGAGTGTGTCCTTAGCCAAGGATTCGGGCATGTCTCCAGGCTATACATTGCAGCCTCTTTGAAGTTCATGAAAGTCTTCTTTAGTCTAGGAGGAAGGGATAAACAGTGTGTTAGTTAAAAACTTTTGCTAAGGAACATCATACACCTAAGTAAGTAACTACTGTGTGTTGACAATATACAACTTTCAGGAGTTTGCTTTTTATTCTTTCTTAAAAATGCTTTCTGAGGGGCTGGAGAGATGTCCTAGCGGTTAAGAGCACCGAACACTCTTGCAGAGGACCCGGGTTCGATCCCCAGCACCCACATGGCGGCTGAGAACCATCTGTAACTCCAGTTCCAGGGGAATCCAACACCCTCTTCTGACCTCCGCGGCATTGCACGACATGGTTGCACAGACCTACATGCAGACAATACATTCATACAAATAAATAAATAAATACCTACATAAAATTAAAAAATGCTTTCTGAGAAAGAGATGAAAAGCATGTTTGGCAGAATACATGAGCTCTGGTGGGGTCGGGGGATAGGGTGGGGGACATGGGTCTAAATTTGATAATCTTGTACAAATATATATTAAAAATGCTTTTTATGCATTATACTTTTTCTTTTCAATATATACTTAAAAATTTTTTTTTATGTGTATGAATGTACTGTCTGCATGTAGGTTTGTGTACCCGTGTCATGCAATGCCACGGAGGTCAGAAGAGGGCGTTGGATTCCCCTGGAACTGGAGTTAAAAATGGTTCTCGGCTGCCATGTGGGTGCTGGGGATCGAACCCAGGTCCTCTGTAAGAGCAGTCAGCGCTCTTAACCACTAGGCCAACTTTCCAGCCCTTCGATATATACTTTTATTGAATTTTGTGCATTTCATATATTTAATGCATCTTGATCACATTTAGAACACCTCTACTATTCAGCAATCCCCTCTAGTCCGCCCACTGGATTCCTTGCATTCTGTCATATATGTTAAGGCGAGACTAAGCTATGTGAGACCTGTGGGTGGGAACAGAAGGAGCAGCTGCCGTGGCCAGGACGCCACGTGTACGATCTAAGTGCAGGGCTGGAAGAGTAGAGAAGAGGTGCTCTACTTGTCAGGAAACCAGGGTTCGAAACCAGCAGCCCCCTGGACATGGTGGTGCATGCCTGAAATCCCAGCCCTCTGGAGGTGGACGCAGGAGAAGCCAGAGTTCGAGGATGCCCTTGACTACACAGTGAGTTTAAGGAGCTTGGGACACGCACCGCCCCGTCTGGAAAGGTGGAAAACGAAACTAAAGCAAAGCAGCCTCAACCGCCCAGAGCCTTTGAGGAATTCTCTTTATGCTCTGGACCTTCTTAAAAAATTAGATAAAATCTGAGCCGGGCATGGTGGCACACACCTTTAATCCCAGCACTCGAGAGGTTGAGGCATGTGGATCTTTGTGAGTTCAAGGCCAGCCTGGTCTACAGAGCCAGTTCCAGGACAGCTGGGGCTAGAGGGAGACCCTGTCTCAAAAACATCCCCCCGCCCCAAAAATAGATAAAACCTGGAGAGAAGGTTCAGTGGTTAAGAGCACTGGCTGTTCTTTCAGAAGACCTGGGCTCTATTTCCAGCAACCATGGTAGCTAGCAATCAACCATCCATAACTCCAGTTCCAGGGGATCTGACACCTCTTCTGGCCTCTGTAAGGCATTGCACAACATACTTACATGCAGGTAAAACACTCATACACATAAAATAATAAATAAAATATTTTTATTTTTTAATTTTATTTATTATTTTATGTGTATGAGTGTACTGTCTGCATGTAGGTAGGTGCACCTGTGTTGTGCAGTGCTGTGGAGGTCAGAGAGGGTGTCAGATTCCCCTGGAACTGGAGTTAAAGATGGTTCTAAGCCACTATGTGGGTGCTGGGAATTGAACCAGGGTCCTGTGCACGAGCAGTCGGTGCTCTTAATCACTGAGCCATCTCTCCAGCCCCATAAATAAAATATTTTTAAAGATGAGATAAAATCACTTTATTGTAATGCTCTTATAAGAACTCAAGTTTTTTTTTTTTTAAGTTCCATTCATGTAGCCCTGGCTGAACTCCTGATTATTCTTCTCTTAAGTCCTGGGGTTACAGGCATGCAGCACCACATCTAGTTTATGCAGTGCGGGGATCCAATTTGGGGCCCAGCTCCACTGTGTTCACAAACATCTAGTTCGGCAGAGGAATGGAGGAGGGAGGTATTGGATGTGGGGACAGGCTGACTTCCTGTGCTTGCTGCTGCTTGCTGATTGGCATCTGTGATTACAACACTACAAAATCCGTGAATCTGAGGGCTGGACATTCAGAAGCCATGAGGCCAGCCTGGTATTCCTCTCACGGTTGGGGGCAGAGCTGGGATTAGATTAGGGAGTAGTGGGGACAGTGGCAAACTGGAAACACACCCAGAGCTAATGGGTCCAAGTGGGGCAGGAAAGCAGGAAGACTGACTTCCTGTCAAGAGGGCAGAGGGCTTTTGTTTTTCCCTTCTGTGAAGTTTCTGGGGTCTTAAAGATTGGCTCAAATAAAACCTGAAACAATAGCTAGAGAAGCCCCAAGCAGCTAAAAGGCCATTGTCTTAAACCCCATGTGTCAGAGGAAAGTGAAGGAGACATCATCAGGCAGAGGGCAGAGCCAGGCTGACTGTCCAGAAGTTGGTGCCTGCGGGAGGCAGGAGGACTCCAAGGGTTTGGGGTTTGGCAAATGGTTAAATGTAGAGTCAGTCATAGCATCAAAGACCAGCTCTGCCACTTCCAGTGGGTGACCAGGTCAAGGCATTTAAAAGCTGTAATAAGAAGCGTCTACCCCAGGGGGTTCTGGGAGGATAACAGAGGCTTGCAAAGCCCTGGGCACATTGAAGTCACATGTCACTGAATGAGCAAAAGCTGATGTGTTTTGTGAGCAGTAGGACTCGGTGCGTTGAGCGTGATGAACATGCATACTCCAGATGCATGTACTATTTGGGTTCTGTTCATTTGGCTTTAGGGGATTGAACTTATGGCCTTGCACACACTAGGCAAGTGCTGCTGCACTGAATCACACCCCTGCCACTGAACCACACCCCCACCATGCAGTTTTACTTGCTATCTTTACTTAAAAAATATATATATTAAAAAATATATTTTTTAAGTAAAGATATATATATATATATATATATATATATACACCCTGCCACACCTACCAGCCATACATATACATCTATACCCCGTCACCCCAGACATATATATATATATATATACCCTGCCACACCTGACAGACA
>VZQC01001405.1:320641-339673 GCA_009823505.1 Rhizomys pruinosus | reverse complement strand
TTTTTTTTATTTCTGTATGTGTATGAATGTACTGTCTGCATGCAAGTCTGTGCACCCGTGTCGTGCAATGCCGCGGAGGTCAGAAGAGGGTCTCGGATTCCCCTGGAACTGGAGTTCTCCTGGAATTGGAGTTTCAGACGGTTCTCGGCCGCCATGTGGGTGCTGGGGATCGAACCCGGGTCCTCTGTAAGAGCGGTCGGCGCTCTTAACCGCTAGGCCATCTCTCCAGCCCCAGAATTCTGCATTTTCATTGTATTTTTCTTTCTGAGATTGTTTTCACATTAAAGGTTGGGTTTTTTTTTTTTTTTGGTCTTTTTGAGACAAGGTTTCCCTGCAGCCCCAGCTGTCCTGGAATTCACTCTGTAGACCAGGATAGCCTTGAACTCACAAAAATCCGCCTGCCTCTGCCTCCCAAGTGCTAGGATTAAAGGCATGTGCCATCACGCCCAGCTTCACATTAAAGTTTGAGATGCACAAACCTTTAGTGTAAGATGTACTTTATTTATTTATTTACTATTGTTATTTGGGTTTTTTTGAGACATAGTCTCCCTATAGTCCCAGCTGGCTTGGAACTTATTACAATAGACCAGGCTGGCCAAGATTTCACAGCATTCTACCCGCCTCTGCCTCCCAAGTGCTGAGATTAAAGAGATGTGCCAACACGCCTGGCATATGTCTGGCTATTTTTAAACTGTGTGCATGCGTTTGTGTGTTGGCATGTGGCCGTGTTTGTGAACAAAGATGTAGGACAGTGAGGTGGGGATCCCCACATCTGTGAAAAATCAAGAAACAGCATTGCTTCTTCCCACGATCTCCACAAACAGAGCCACCAACTGCACCAAGTGTTCAAACACATAAGCCTGGGAGGTAGCCTGAGTCAGAGGCCGGGTGCCATTCTTCCCCAACCCGATGCAGCACAGCAGGATGGGGCCTGGAGGGGCCCAGTCAACATCCCCTGGGATGGGGCCCGTGTGGGTTGAGAGGTTCGGACTCTGACCTCTCTGCGAGGTGGCTGGCACAGTTCAGCAGGATGCCCATACAGTGCACTGTGAGGACCCCAATGGCCAGCAGGCTGACAGACCCCACCTGGAAGGAGAGATAGGACAGTGAGCTGGCCACACCCACAGCCAGGCCCTCTCACTCTGAGGACTGGGGTCCTGGAAAAATGAAACTCTCTAGCTGGGGAGGGGGTGTAGTTTGGTGGTAGAGAGCTTGCTCAGCATGTGAGAGGTCCTGGACTCCATCCCCAGCACAGCCAAGACTAGCAAAATAATCTGCATGCATGGTGAGACACGCCTATAATGTCAGCACTGAGGCCGAGGCGAGAGGGTCCCTGTGAGCTGGAGGCCAGTCTGAAACAAGGGAGTTTGAAAGCAGCCTGAGTTATATAGTGAGATGCTAGCACAGACAGACAGGCAAACAGACAGACAAACTGGATGCTCCCCAGGTCAGTAGCTAGGTCAGTGCAGCCCCCAAAGGCTGCATTCAAACCCCTGCTCTAGCGTTACTGCAGAGGCACTGCCCTACCCTGGCTAGGATTCTCCTGGGTACGGAGAGCTTACCATTACTCCACACAGCCCAGGCCTTTTCTCATCTGCCTCCAGGTCTACCCTTCCAGAGTCCACCATGGTGAATTTAATGTCTTTTATACAGCCTATCTTCCAGCTCTTCTATGAGCCTTTAAGACTCAGATTCTTTGGGGGACATAGGACAATTTCTACTGTCTCCCAAGACAGTTCTTCAGAAGGCCCAGGGACACTTTGGGGCCAGTGAGTCTTTGTTGTAGAGAGATGTCCTGTGCAGTGGAGGAACAGAAGCAGTGCCCTGGGTGGGGACCTTCCCCAGATGTGACAACTAGAACTGTTTCTAGATACTGCAAACTTCAGGGGTAAGGGGCAGAGGCTACTGCAGAAAATTCTCCCCAGAGGAGAATCACCACTCTAGTGCGACTGCTTGTCATTCTTCCTTTTAAAAAGCAAGTCTGATTATGAATCCCCATCTTCTAGATGTGATCCGAAGGGCACATGTGAGACTCACCTCCTCTATTTGTCTTTTTAGATGTGTCCTAAATGACAATATTTGTCCCAAAGAAAGAAAGGTGAGGTCACGAGCACTCAGCCTCCATGTGCAGAGTCTCTCTTAGTCCATGACACAGCACAGGCATAGCAAGACTCAGTGACTATTTCCCAGCTGGATGAGGTCAGAGGGGACAGGGTAGGATGGAACTTCCTAACAACTCTCAGGAGGCCAAGATGAGTATAAAGGGCTAGCCTGGGCAGCGGGGAGCACATTCCTAACATCCTTGTGCAGACATAGCCTAGAACCCAGTGGGCTCGGAAGGGGAGAGTCCTGGCTTCTGGCTGGAACCACTTCCCATTGGAAGTCAGGCCAGAGGAAGGGAGGGCCTTGCTGTGACTTCTTCACTTCCGGGGCTGCTTGCTAGGTGTGGTAGGTTCAAGCTCACTAAAAGGAAATTCTACTTGGCATTAAGGCACAGCTGGGGCTTTCTGTGTGTGGGCCTGGTGGTGGTGGGGGCTTCAGGAGGAGGAGGGGAAGTCAATGGATCTTTATCTCAGACTCAGAGCAAATACACCTGCCCTTTGTAGGCTTCTAAGAGCTCCAGTCAGGACGCATATGAGGTGCAGCTTTTACCTTCTCCATAGGTGTTTGCAGGGTATGGCACAGCTTTGGAGAGGAGGCCATGGCAGGGAACATGCCGACAGGTGGGCGTCCTCACCCACACGCCCAGCCCCGTCTCATGCACCATCATATGGTTTCATTCTTGTTTTTAGTTTTCAGTGTTTGGGATTGAACTCAGGGCTTCATGCATTTCATGCACACTAGGCAACCAGTCTGCTACTAAACTGCACCTTCCGTCTTTGTGGTTTTACCTTTCTTTTTTTTTGGTTTGTTTGTTTAGACATAGTCTTGCTGTGTAGCCCAGGCTGACCTGTAACTCACTGACTTCAGACTGGAGCTTTGCCTGCCTCAGCCTTCAGCACCACTTGATGCCCCGTTGCACAGTGGGAAACTGGTCACACAAATACGCACAGACAAGCCTTGTTAGAGTAAAAGAGTGAGGAGTGTGATAATGAACTCTCTGGGATGGGAGGCTGGTGTAGTGGGTTCTGTGAGAAACGGCCAAATGGCCTAGGTGGTCCGCGCAGGGAATTGATGGACTCCCTTCCTACCGCCCAGCCAGGTTCCCTGGGCTTGCCCATCATAAGAAGCCTACAGGGCTCAGGGATTTATTTCTCCCCAACGTGGACGTATCCAGTTTCCCCGGCCACGGTGCCTCTTACCAACAAGCCGGCATTTTTCACAGCCAAGGGAAGCCCCAGGAACCCTGTGCCAAGGTTGCTTTTCAAGTGGATCAAGATTTTCAGTAAACCTGTGGTGGGAAAAGTGAGAGATCAGGATCTTGTGGGGAAGAGGAGGGGAAGGAGGGAAAAGGAGAGGGGACAGGGGAGGGAAGAGGAGGTGTAAGAGAGGCCCACACTGACTCCATTTTGAGTATAGCCACCATTTTAAGCAGTTACTGAAACCTGCCCAACTCGGGGAAAAGGTCAATTACTCAAGGTTTATTGGCAACTGACCTTTCTGGAGACAAGGTCAGTTGCTCAAGAACAGCTAATAAAATTTAAACTTGTTGGGCTGGAGAGATGGCCTAGCGGTTAAGAGCACCGACTGATGTTGCAGAGGACCTGGGTTCAATCCCCAGCACCCACATGGCAGCTGAGAACCATCTTTAACTCCAGTTCCAGGGGGATCCAACACCCTCTTCTGACCTCTGCAGCATTGCACAACACGGGTGCACAAACCTACATGCAGATGGTACACTCATACACATAAAGAATAAATAAATAAAGATTAAAAAAAATTTAAACTTGTCTAAAGATAACTGTTGATGTGTGAGGGCAGGTGGACTTACTCAACATTTCCTCCTTCCAGTCGCAAGATTGTGTCTAAAGAAACTGTTGGTTTGTGGGGGAGGTAGGCTGACATAACCATGAGCTGTAACCCTGCTCTTATCCAACAAGGCTAGAAGTTACCCAAACCCCACTAAACTTCCCCTAGACTCTGTAGAAAAGGCCTGCGAGCCAAGTTATTGGGGTCGGAGCCTTTTCCCTTCCACCCCAGCATGCTGGTTTACTTTTTCCCGAAATAAAGTCTTGGTTTTCCATCCTTCGGTGTGTCTGGTGTGGATTCTTGGACCCTAACAGAGGGAAGGAAAAGGAGAGGGGACAGGGAGGGAAAGGGAAGGAGAGGGGAGAGGGAAGGGGAGGGAAAGGGGAGGGGATAGAAATGGGGAGGGGAGAGGGAAGGGGAGGGAAAGGGGAGGGGATGGAAGGGGGGAAGGGAGAGGGAAGAGGAAGGGTAGGGGAGGAGAAGGGGAGGGAAAGGGGAAGGAAAGGGGAGGAGATGGAAGGGGGAAGGGAGAGGGAAGAGGAAGGGNCATTACCACCTACTCTAAGATATAATGCTTTGCTATTGCACATGAGATACTTATAACATGTTAGGTGGAATTATGACCCTGCCATCGTTTGCAATTGACATTTAAGCAGAGGCTATTTATTGGGTGTCAAGTTGACAAGGGGTGGACTTGTCATGGTTAATCCTGGGTGTCAACTTGACTGGACTAAGGAACAAATAAGAGAAAAGGGTCTTCTGATTGGACCACCTCAACCCGGATGGCCCACCCCAAATGTGGGTGTTACCTTCTGCCGGCAGGCAGTATTTAAGGCCACGGCAGCGGGAGCTGGTCCCTTTTCCTTCTTCCTGCGGCTTGCCTCTCTCTCATCTGGTGAGTTTGCCTTGCTGCTGTGATCAACCTTTCGGATCCCAGCGTGTACCGAGACTGGCAGATCTCCTGGAATCCATTCGGGCCTTCAGCACTAGACTGGGACTCCTGAGACATCCAGCCTTGCGGACTGAGCAGTTCCCTGGATTCCCGGCCTCTCCAGTTCGGCGCTACTGTTGAGCTCCGTCACGTGAGCAAATCAATAAATTGTATATAGTTATATATATTCATCCTGTTGCTTCTGTTTCTTTAGAGAACCCTGACTAATACAAGGGCGTTGGATTCGCCTGGAACTGGAGTTAAAGACAGTTCTCAGCCGCCATGTGGGTGCTGGGGATCGAACCCGGGTCCTCTGCAAGAGCATTCAGCTCTCTTATCTGCTAGGCCATCTCTCCAGCCCCAGCCTCCCTCCAGTATTTTGGGCCGTCTGTCTGTCTTCTGGAAAGAGGACAGAACCAGGCCTGTGGACTGTCAACTGTTGTGGCTGTCAGTCCCAGGGTCTGTCCTCTGGAGCACATGATCCAGAGCTGGTACCAGTTCAGGTGGCTCAACAAACACACAGGGCTCTGAAGGTAAAGGAAATACAAATGGCCACCATGCTGGGGACATCTTGGGTTTTATTCTCCCAAATGATATTTATTGAGACTTGCTTAGCATTTAGACAGTCAATGATGAAAATTAGTAATAATCGTTCCAATTTATAGAATATTTACTGGCAGGCCATTTTTACCTTTTAGTATTTTGTCTTTTTTTATTTATTGTAACAAAAATTATGACATGTTCATTTCTGCATTCTGCTGTAATATATCTCTGGTATGTAGATGGTTGAAGGAACTGTTCAGTCATGCTGATTGTGGCAGGAATAAGGGACACAGTTAAAAAGTGTCTCCAAAAGCCAAGAGGCTGGGCCAGGATAGGAAAGAAACAGGTTCCAGTTCCTGAGGGCAGGCTCTTGCCCAGTGGCCCCAGAACCACATTATCTACAGAAAAACACTCTGGCCAAAGGTCCCACACTGAAGGTGAGCTGGCTAGGGGGGCTGGGAACAGAGCAGGGAAGGCTTGTCAGGGGAGGAAGTTAGTTAATCAGGCTGTGTCCTTATGCTAAGACTAAAATACATTGTAAACATCACTATATTTATATAACACTAAACTATTTACAATAGAAATTTCTCAATTAACTGTTCTGTCAGAGAAAATTAGTGAATTCCAGTGACTTAAGACACCTGACAGAATAAAGCAACTCCTAGGAGTTAGTCTCGGTATTCTACAAATGTCTATCATTTTTCAAGACAAAAAAAAAAAGCCTTTCCCTGCAAAGAAATACAGAATTACAATATTATAACAATGGCAACCTGCCTTTCAAACAAAACAACAAGCTATTTTAAAAAATATTACATTATCGGGCTGGAGAGATGGCCTAGCGGTTAAGAGCGCCAACCGCTCTTGCAGAGGACCCGGGTTCGATCCCCAGCACCCACATGGCGGCTGAGGGCCATCTGAAACTCCAATCCCAGGAGAACTCCAGTTCCAGGGGAATCCGAGACCCTCTTCTGACCTCCGCGGCATTGCACGACACGGGTGCGCAGACTTGCATGCAGACAGTGCATTCATGCACATACAGAAATAAATAAAAATAAAAAAATATTACATTATCATTACTTGTTTCTCTGTAATATATTAAACCTTTTCTTCTTTGTCTTTACACATTTGATATGTTAGGGAAAGAAGTTAACAAATTTAAATCATATTGGTAAAGCGTCACTAGAAGAAAAGTGGTAATTATTAAAAAAATAGCGAATAGAAAGGGAACGTACAGAAGAGCTGCAGAGATAGGCGGGGCAGTGTGTGGGAGAAGGGTGTGGAGTAAAACCCCTGGTTTAATGTGAGCCTGGAAGACTCGCAGTCTTTCCGGGTTAGTTTATTGTTTAAAATGGTACTCATATTGGGTCATAGTGGTGTATCATAATAGCCTGGCAGTTGGTCCACCTGAAACTGCTGCTGTGGTGGCTGCTGGGGTTGCAGCTGCTGGGGCTGCAGCTGATGTGGCTGGGTGGTGGCAGCTGCTGTTCCTGCTGCTGCTGCTGCTGCTGCAGCTGCTGCTCCTGCTACTGTACTTCATGATTTCTTTGACTTCCTCTTCCAGCTCTGGGGGTATGATAAACTGGTCATCAGGATCTGGCTGTGCTGGGGCAGCAAAATAGCCTCCAGGAATGGTGCATCTGTGGCAACTTCTGTCACATTGTGGCTCCTTTCCTGAGGTGCTACAGAGCCATTAGTCAGCCTTCTTGGGCAGACCTGGCACGTCTTCTTTAGCACTGATAACAATGCCCTCGTCACCGGCCTCGGCCGGCACCTGAAGTAGGTGCTGCTGTCTCTCCTTCTCCTTGGCCCTGCTGCAGTGGATGTCAACTCTGACCTCTACTCGGCTGCCATTGCTGAAGACGCCCTCAGTGGGTTCTTCATGATCACTGTTAAGGCCATTGTCAGAGAAGGCGCTGGAGAAAATGGCACCGGACAGCCGGCATTGACATGCAGCGCTGCTCTCATTCGGGACTCTAGGCGGGGGCTCATTGGAAGCTGTGGAGCCCACCTCGCTGCTCGTCTCAGAGGCGGACGGCTCACTGCTGATCTCTGAAGCTGTGCTACTGCTGGAGGATGGCACGCCCAGCCCATCCAGGGCCGGTCCTTCATCACCATGTTGATTGAGGGTAGGAAGATGCCGGGACTAGGTGGTGGCATGCTCCCTCCAGCACTGAGCTCACAGCAGTAGAAGCTGCCCTTGGTGACACCGAGCTGCACCACCACGGCACGGATGCTGTCATGGCAGCCATAGCTCTGAGCAGAGTGCACAGCTTCTTGGCAGCAGCCGGGGCATCAGGCACGTTGCTCACAGCCTCCACAGCCTCCTCAACAGACGGGGTGTCCCAGAGCCCCTTACTGCCAAGGATGAAGAACTCACCTTGGGGAGTCAGGAGCACAGACTGCACGTGGGGGCGAGGCACCATGCTGGGGTGGAGGAAGGTGTAGCCCAGGATGTGCATGGATTCCGTCACTCCATTTACCTTGTCATCCTCAGTGATAATGGCCTTGTGCTGTTTAATTCTCTTCTTCACAGTTCATGATGTATGATCTGGACAGAGGCAGCAGCTTCCCATTCGGACAGAGAACCGTTTGGCACCTGCCCACATTAGCAGAGGTCAAGGTGAAGGATCCTCTGGGATCCACAGGGTCATGCTTGATATGACACAGGACAGCAGCACCTCCAAGTTTCTGACCAGCAGTTCCAAGTTTTCTTTGCACAACTGTGAATGTATTGACCATGTATTCTTCATTTTTTGTTTTCTGAAGTTCTTCAGCCAAAATCTCACTCATGGTACACTGGAGAAGATAGGGGACCTCTATGTTCTGGTGGTCCCCATCAAACACACCGTAGAGAGCTTCTCGGTTGCCACGGAAGTTGTTCGCAGACAGGGCTGCAACACAACTTGTTTTTCACCCCTGATGCTTCAGTATGACCATGACTCCACACTGCTGGGGCTCCAGATGCATCTCCTGCTGAAGGCTCATCAATCTTGAAGTAGCTGATGTTATTCAGCAGCTCCAGGGTTTTGTGGTCTAGGACAAGGCAGGGGTTTCCAGTCAGGTCTAGCTCTTGTAGTTTGGGTGTCAGGTGTTCTGGTAAAGTCATTTCACTTAGCTCATTACAGCTCAGATCCACACATGGCTTGCTCCCCTGGCCAATCCTCAGCTGTTTTGTTTTTTTTTTTTTAAAACAGGAACTTAGTATTTTGTCTTTTAAAGATAGTGTCTCATGTAGCCCAGGCTAGCCTCAAGCTCACCAGGTAGCCCAGGATGACCTTGAACTCTTGATTTTTCCTGCCTCTGTCTCTGGAATGCCGAGATGACAGGTGTTTGACATCATGCCTGGCTTACTAGGTCATTTTTAAAAATAGATATTATTTATTATTTAAATTTTTATGGGTATGAGTGTATTGCCTGCATGCATGTAAAGGCATCTGTGTCATGCAATGCACACAGAGGTCAGAAAAAGGCATTGAGTCCCCTGGAACTGGAGTTATAGGTGGTTGTTAGCCACTATGTGGATGCTGGGAAGTGAACCTGGATCTTCTGCAAGAGCAGTCGATGCTCTTAACCAGTGAGCCATCTCTCCAGCCCCTAACTAGGTCATTTTTAACTCATGAGGGAAAAGCACAATAATCTTTTAGAATTTACTGGTCCTGTTCATTCCTTCACCCATCAACTCAACCAATATTCATTTCAACATAGATGGAAATACATATAGATCTCTACAAATGGGTGTGAATGAAAGTTCCTAGAAAAAGCCCCTGCCATCTTCAAACAGAACCTTCTGCAAGGCTGATCAACTGCTCAGAATGTCAATGACTGTGAAGAGTTTGGAATCTTGCAGGTCCGGAACCTAGTTACTACCTTTAGCCCCCTAAATAGCCACTCCTCTGTGTGGGACCTAACATCTGGTGATTAACAGATAAAAATCATCTGGCACAGGTGGTGGTGACCATGACTTTACTCACAGCACTTGGGAGGCAGAGGCAGGCAGGTCTCTGTGAGTCAACTGGCCTACATAGTGAGTTCCAGGTCAACTGGGGCCACAGGGATACCCTGTCTCAAAAGGGCCCCCCCAAAGGGAAAAATCTAGCTAATGGCAAATTTCTTGTGAATAGGGAGCATTTAATGCTCTGAGTTGGTTTATTTTGTGTACTTAAATAAAAGACCTTTGGCAATAAAATAAAAAAAATCACATGGGTATATTTAATTGGAATGTAAAATCATCTGAAAAAGAAAAATAAATGATAAACTTGATAATTTACAACAGGTAATAAGATCTCTAGGGGCTGGAGAGATGGCTCAGTGTTTAACTGCACTAACTGCTCTTGCAGAGGATCTGGGTTCAATTCCCAGCACCCACATGGCAACCAACAACCATCTGTATGTAACTCCAGTTTCAGGGGAATTGGACGCCCTCTTCTGATCTACTCAGGTATTGCATGACACAGGTGCAACTACCTTCAGGCAATATACTCATATACATAAAATAAAATTAAGCCTGGCGTGGTGGCGCATGCCTTTAATCCCAGCACTTGGGAGGCAGAGGCAGGTGGATCTCTGTGAGTTCAAGGACAGCCTGATCTACAGAGCATGCTCCACGCCAACTAGGACTAAAGGGAGATCCTGTCTCAAAAAGACCAAAAAATAAAAATAATAAATAACATATAAAAATTACTTTTATGTGTATGAGTGTTTTCCCTGTATGCATATAGATATGCCATGTGTGTTCAGTGCCAATGGAGGCCAGAAGAGAGCATCAGATCTCTTGGAACTTGGTGCTGGTAACCAAACCCGGGTCTTCTGCAAGAGCAGCCAGTGCTCTTATCTGCAGATCCTCTTCTCTAGCCCTTATCTGAAGTCTTAATAGAGTGCCCCGCTTCTCTGCTGTCCTGCCTGTGTCCTCTGCTTTCTGTAAAGCCAAGAGCTTGGACAGAGAACTCTACCTTCTTCCTTCCCATGATGTTCTGAAGAGGCTGACTTTATAACTTCTCAGGCCCAATCAAATGAATTTAAACTCCATCTGGAGTCACTTTGTGAGAGGTTAGAAGCAAACACACACACAACCCAGCTATTATATATTGTCTTTAAACTTTACCTGGGACAGAATCATTTCTGATCTAAGGACCTCTAAGGAATATCCAGAGGGAAAAGTGGCCACCTGAACATTAGTGATGACCAGATCCTGGGAAAGTGTCTCTACAGGACAGACCTGTGTTGCCTGGTCCAAGAGGAGACCAGCCAGTAATGCCAAACCCAGGAACGAAGTTGTAGCCCAGGCTGGGCCAGTCCAGTCCAAGAATCTGTGCTGCTTTCATTTCTTCCATTTCCTTTAGATACAAAAGCAAGCATGGGAAATATAATTTAGCCCCATAATAAATTAAAAGAGAACAAACAAATGACTTTGACCTACCGTTAACATTGAGAAAAACAATTTCCTCAGTACAGGCATCTCCCCCTTTAGCTATTCAGGGTTTTTTTGTTGTCGTTTTGTTTTTAAGACAGGGTCTCCCTGTAGCCCCAGCTGGCCTGGAACTCACTCTGTAGACCAGGCAGGCTCCCAAGTGCTAGGATTAAAGGCATGCACCACCACGCTTGGCTTAAAGACTGCTCTTAGCCACCATGTGGGTGCTGGAAATTGAACCCCAGTCCTCTGCAAGTGCAGTCAGAGCTCTTAACCACTGAGGCATCTCTCCAGCCCCAGCTATTCAGTTCTTTTTTTTTTTTAATCTAATGTTTTATTGAAGCTCTGTGCATTTCATACAAAGTTATATTACAAATTAAATCTAGACCCGTGTCCCCCTCGCTGCCCCCCTACCAGAGCTCATGCATTCTGCCAAACACGTTTTTCATCTTTTTCTCAGTCTCTCTCAAAATTCTCGATGCAGAAGTTTACTGTTTCCAGCAGAAGTTCACCATTTGAGTCAGTTCTTTGATGCACTTTTCTGTTGTTGTTGTTGTTATTCCTTCTAATATGCATCACTCCAAAATATGTACATATTCATGCCACATATATCAGGTTTTAGCATCTTCAGCTTATGATTTTTTTTTTTAAATTAGGCTGAAAAATGTCATGTTAGAAGTCTCCTCCTTGGCAAGCCCAAACCACCATCAGTTCTGCCCTTGTGTTCCACACTGGGGTTTTCCCTTCTCATGTTCACCAAATGAGGTCCAGTAAGCACCGAGTCCTGTCTTGATTTTCCTGTACTGGTTTCCATGATATAGCCTGGGTAGTCCAACAATGGCAGTCTATACTCTGAAGAGGCTGAAACCCCAGGAGCTGCTCAGTCCCCAAGTTGGATGTCTCAGCAGTCGCCATCTGGCACTCCAAACTTGAAGGTTTGGAGGATTCTTGGAGAGACATGAGTCTTCAGTCCATATTGAAAGGTTGAAAAGCTGTGTCTTCTCACGTCTTTGAAGGATGGTAAAAGCAGTGGCAGCCGCAGGGTAGCTGTACTTGCCAGTAAGACAGGCAAAATAACTGTGCTCTTTTGTCTTTTTACTAAGATCTCAAGTTTTATACCTAAAGTACAATTTCTCAGGATTTACTATTTATTTCTGATTACACTTTCCTTTCAGATGTTTAAGGCCACACAGCCCAGATTAACTAAGGTTTTTGTTTTCTCAACGTCAGTTGAGGATCTGGTCCTCAAGGGTCACTCAGGGTATTTTTTTTGGGGGGGGGAGCCCCTGGCTCCTTTTGGCACTATTCAATTTTTTTTTTTTTTGGTCTTTTCATGACAGGGTCTCCCTGTAGCCTCAGCTGTCCTGGAACTAGCTCTGTAGACCAGGCTGGGAGCCTGGCCTTGAACTCACAAAGATCCACCTGCCTCTGCCTCCTGAGTGCTAGAGGGAAAAAAAGGGACAGCATACTAAGACTCTATTCTGCCCGGAAGGAAAAGACTATTCAGGCACTCTAACCTGTTCCTGTGGAACAACATTCACAGAGATGAAGTTTTAGATTCCCATATGGCCACTTCATTTTCCAACATAACCATGTAGACTTCAAAAACAGTGTGTGGTACACATTTTCAACTATATTGACAATTGAGCACCCTGAGTAACTGAACATTCCTCTCATTTTTTAATTTATTAAACACTTTTTTGTTTGTTTGTTTTGAGATAGGGTCTCCCTTTAGTTTTAGCTGGCCTGGAGCTCACTATATAGACCAGACTGGCTTTGAACTTACAGAGATCCACATACCTCTGCCTCCTGAGTGCTGGGATTAAAGGTGTGCGCCACCATGCCTGGCCTTAAACACTTTTATAATATTTTTTATAATATTTTTTATTCATGGTATTTGGAAACTCAGACATTCCTGGGCTGAAGAGATGGCTCAGTGGTTAAGAGCACTGGCTGCTCTTGCAGAGGACCCAGGTTCGATTCTCAGCGCCCGCATGGCTTAACCACCATTCATAACCAGTTCCAGAGAATCCAATGCTTTCTTCTGACTCCACAGGCACTGGATGACATGGGTGAATGTACTCACATGCAGACAATACATTTATACACACAAAATAAAAGTAATAAATAAAATTTAAAAATCTATACTGTCCTAAGTGATAAAGTGATGCTAATCTTGGTTTTAATGAACTTAAAGACAAAAACGATGTTTTTTCATTATTCTTGCTTTTATTCTGACTGCATACCCCAAACACCTGCTTACTTGAATATAGCCGTCCTGTTTAGAAGATTCAAGTGTTTTCACTGCCTAAATTTCTTTTCTCATTATCCAGTATAATTTGGACAAAAGAAATCTAATTTTTAAATTTAAAAAATTACTTTAAATATTCTAAAAGAAACTCCATTTTGGGGTACCTATATTTAAAATTCAAATTCTTACAACCAACACCAATAAACTTTTCCTATTAAAATATTAATTAAGTGAGATTTGTATTTTTCTAATAAAAAGAAAATGGGTAATACTACTGCGGGTCCTTCTAGATTCCTATTTGATTTCTAAACATTAAAATAAAAAGTAAAATCTGGGGGGCTGGAGAGATGGCCTAGTGGTTAAGAGTGCGCTCTTGCAGAGGACCCAGGTTCCATCCCCAGCACCCACATGGCGGCTGAGAACCGTCTGTAACTCCAATTCCAGGAGAACTCTAGTTCCAGGGGAATCCGAGACCCTCTTCTGACCTCCGCGGCATTGCACGACATGGGTGCACAGACCCACATGCAAACAGTACATCATACACATAAATAAATAAAATAAAATTTAAAAAAATTAAAAAAAGAAAAGTAAGATCTGGGGCTGGAGAGATGGCTCAGCAGTTAAAAGCACTGGCTGCTCTTTGCAGTGGACCTGGGTTCTGTTCCCAGCACCTACATGGTGGCTTATAACTGTCTGTAATTCCACTTCCAGAAGCTCTAACACTCTCTTCTGTTCTCCATGGACATTGCATGACACAAGTGCACTTACATACATGTAGGCAATACACTCATAAAATAATAAATATCTTATAAATTAAGATTTAGTTACACCTACAAGAACTATAAAATTCTGATTCAAATAGGTCTGATCTCGTGTTTGCATTGCTGTTGTTAAAATTTGGCGCATGAAAAAAGACAATTTTGTTAAAAGAAACTTTAAATAAATGATACTATATTGTTATGAAATTTCTTCTATAATGTGGCTTTCCATTGACTTTTCTAAACTAAATCTGGTATAATACCAATATAATAAACAAACCAAGTCAGTATCCACAGATAAAAGCTATGATAATTTAAATACTAAAGATCAATATTTTTCCCCCCACAGGTCTAAGCCACATTTATTTGCACATGTAGAGTGATGGGCAGCAGATACTCCAGGTTCATACAAATTTATAAAACAATGTTAATTATCACTTGGTATACTTTGTGTTATCTTGATTACACATTCAAATCTAGATGAACTTCCTTCATTGTGTGAACTTTCATACAATACTTCCTTAAAATTCTTTTTTTTTCTTTCTTTTTATTGATGCTTTGTGTATTTCATACATCATTTTCCAATTCAGTTCAGGCATATATCCCCTTCCCTTCCCCCCACCCCAACCCCAACCCCAGGATCAATGCATTCTGCCGTAACTTTTCTGCATCTTTCTGTTTTTTTTTTGTTTTGTGTTTTCATTTTTTTTTAACAATAAGTGAAATTTTGAGTACAAGCATCCTTATGTAAAGCCAATTTGCGAGCAGTAGTGCCCAAACCCACACAGCTCATGGGTCCCACCATCCAGTGTCACGCGCAGCAGTCTCGCCGGCAAGAACTTCATGCGGACAACAGGATTCTTCTGCAGCAGTATTATTGTGCACAGCTCTTTTAGGAGAAGGACCCCGAAATGGGGAAAAGGCACTGCTTATATAGCAGTCTAGAGGGTTCATGTGTATGCTCTGGATAGGTGCACCTTCCGATGCCTCATTTGCATGAAAAGCGGGAGCTTAGGACATCTAGTAGTACATGGCAGTTTCTCCAATGCAAAAGGCAACGGCGGGAAGGCGCTTTAGTGACTCAGGAAGTCGGTGCCATTTTTAAGGTGTGGTCGAGGGACACAGCACACTCGTGCAGGCTACCAACAGTTCCCCCTTATCTATTATATGGCTGGGAGAATGTCTGTCTTAGGTTGCTCATGTAGAGGTATTCCTTACCCGTCATGGGGACAGCAAACAGCTTATAATTGGTGATTTCTCGCAGTGTCCCGCGAGCCCAACCAACAGAGTTTCGCAGTGTCCCCGAGCCTCTGCTAGTACAGGTGCCGGTTTGCTCCCTGTCTTAGGTTGGTAATACTTGTAGTAGGCTTTACCTGTCATTGACTACTTCTCCAGCATGGAAAGCCATATGTTAGGGGAGGAGACTCTCCAATGCTGCAAGAGCCTTGTGCAATGACTACTTTATCCCGCTGATGTTGGGTGCGGAACCGGCACATAATCCAGAGCATAACTACAATCCCTCCACAAAGAAAAAGGCCAAACCCTGCTACCCCCGCCCATTCTTTAAAATGTGAGGCCGCGGCGGTGATCCAGGAAGACAGTCCTTCAGCAAGGGAGACATCCACTCTGGTCGAATTTACGGTGACATCGCCATGCGGAGTTGATTCATCAAGTGTCAAATTCTCCAGTCCAATTTCCTAAAAGATAACTGGACAATTGTTAGACAAATTTGCTGCTTTTGTGAAATTATATATTGGATGCTGGTTACACACAGGCCAGGTATTTCCACTCGCAACCAAGTTGGGCCAGCTGCCACAATACATCTATTTGTTCTTGGACTAGGTCTATCCTTTGGTTTACTACCATAAGTCCGCATTCAAACACTTGCTCCTGTCTTTTCTGATTCTTTACACTTTTTTTTTTTTTGGTCTTTTTTCGAGACAGGGTCTCCCTGTAGCCCCAGCTGTCCTGGAACTCACTCTGTAGACCAGGCTGGCCTTGAACTCACAGAGATCCGCCTGCCTCTGCCTCCCAAGTGCTAGGATTAAAGGCATGCGCCACCATGCCCCCCGGCCCTGCCTGCATTCCTTAGTGCATTGTTAAAAATGAGTTGCTCTATAAGGGGCATTGCTGTTCCTGGTCCCCAAAAATCCTCCCCGCAGCTTCCAATAGTCTAGCAACGAAGTCAGAAAAGGGTTCACTCGGGCCTTGAATTATTTTTGTTAAATTGCCCGAGACTTCTCCCTTATTGTTAATGTTTTCCAGGCTCACAAAGCTGCAGTTGATATTTGCTATAGACCGCAAGCGGAAAGCCGGTCTGATCAGCAGCATTTTCTCCCTGACCAGTAAGCATGTCAAATGTCCATCGGGCTGCCTCGCCTCCAGCTGTAGCGTTAGAGCGGGCTTGCGCCTGACAGGCATCATGCCAAAGCGCCTTCCATTCTAGATATTGTCCCATGGTGAGGAGGGAAGCCTTAGCAAACATATTGCCAGTCTGTGGTTGTCATTGCAATACTGGCAAGGCATTCTACTTGAGAAATAGGTGAAATTAGCATTCACTCCATAGGCACGCACTGATTCGGCAATTCCTTGACCTGTTTATAGTCTATTGGCTGATGTGAAGCTCACCCTGGCATTCTCTATAATTGGGAACATTTGCCTATGGCATGTCGCGCCTCCGGGGACAAAAGGAGGTGGAGCATTTCCCAGATGCATAAGGCGGAGGAGCCGAGGGCAAGGAGGGACTATAAGGTCCATTACTTTCAGTTTTACTTTGCCCTTACGCCCAGTAGGGCGGATATGATCATTTTTGTAACGGGCTGCTTGTTCCTCTAAAACTTCCCCGTAAGATGGTGATAGTTCCTATTAGAATCTGAGTCATCTAAAGTTAAAGCTTGCAACTCTTTAAAAGGGTATAAAGTCTCCTTCCTAGCGCTATGAGCTCTGTCTTTTTCACGGGTCTTTCTGCCCGTAAGTTTCTTTTTTGGGCGCCTAAATCCTCACTCCGTTCTGTTTCTACATGCTTTCCTGAAGGTCTGAAAGGACCTGTTGTCCCCCCTAACGACTTCTGCACAATTTGGTCCTGTAGGCAAGATCGAACCCATTTCCAAAGAGGAATAGTCCCTGGTTTTAATTTACCCTCACGCTGTTCCCTGTCAAATTCGCCCCTGAGCTTATCCCAACTGGGGAGAGAAAGCGACCCCGTAGAGACAAACCAAGGGGCACAGCGGTCCACTTCCCACACAAAACTATTAAGAGTCTTGGCAGAAACCTTAAGCTGCCGCTCCCGAAGGACCGCCTGAAGAGCGTGACCAGGGAATGGGAATTACCCATGAGTGTAGTCTGCAAAGGCGAAGCAGGTTATGTACCTCTGACTAACACGCAAAAATGGGTGAAGAGGGGCGATGCAGGTTATCTACCACTGACTGACTCGCCACAATCAACACCAACCTTTATGGGCACAAAACAAAGCCAAAGGACAATAGCAGTAGCCGTTAAAACAATCAGGCACGCCTCCAAAACCTCCAGAGAAGCAGAGAAAAGCATATCTCTCAGAACTAACCTCTACAAAGAACTTCCTGAGCGCAGTTCTGAATCCTCTTCGAAAGCAAAGGGTCCTCTCGGCGCCAGCGATGGCAAGATTCCCGGGCCTGGGTCTTCGGCACCACTTGTCACGCGCAGCAGTCTCACCGGCAAGAACTTCACGCGGACAACAGGATTCTTCTGCAGCAGTATTTATTGTGCTCAGCTCTTTTGTGAGAAGGAACCCGAAATGGGGAAGAGGCACTGCTTATATAGCAGTCTAGAGGGTTCGTGTATGCTCTTGATAGGTGCACTGTCCCGATGCCTCATTTGCATGTTAAAGAGCGGGAGCTTAGGGACTAGTAGTCATGCGCAGTTTTTCCAATGCAAAGGCAACGGCGGGAACCGGCTTGTAGTGACTCAGGAAGTCGGCGCCATTTTAAGTGTGTGGTCGCGAGCGACACACACACTCGTGCAGGCTACCAACAATCCAGCAGGGGGGGCTTGTATGTTCAATCAAGTTTGATCAAATGAGTGTCCAGTCTATATTGTTGTTGTAGTTCACCATTACACCCCAATCGCAGCCCTTACATTCTACGCGCCCCCTCTTCCGCAGATGTTCCCTAGGCTTAGAAAAGGGGAACAGGTGGATGAGAAGCAAAAGCAGTCTACTTTCTCTGGAGCTGTTGTCTTGCGTCTCTAGTCAATTCTGGCTGTTTTTTTCATGGGCTGCCAGCTTGTCCAGGCATAACCTTTCAATCCTACTAATGAAGCACATGCAATTAGATATATAGGTATTTAAACATACTAATTGTTATGGTAGGTTACAGTAGGATAGACACAGATGTTTCTGGATGGTATGTTAATCCATGGTTTTTTCTGTTAAGTATGTCAGGGTCTTCGTGTGGTTTATAACATCTCCTAACCATTAGAGGATGCAAGCTTGGGCATCAGCCATGGTTTATCTTCCTCCAAGGAGAGAGCTGATAGCCAATTAAATTTGATTCCACCCTATAGGTTATTATAATACAACTGCTATTTTTTGAGACTCATGGGTCAAAAATGAAAAATACCAAAATAAAAAAAAAGGGGGATATATAGATAGATACAAAAACTTTTTTCAAAAAAACCTGCAATCCAAATATTAAAATAACTATGGGAAAAGGATTTTTATGTTCCAACAGGCCAGAGTATACACAACTTAATGGCTGAGAAGAAAAGTGCCTTTGCAGTGGATAGGATGTACCAAAAGTGCCAGAGAAGGATTGACTCCTTTGGGCATTGAAGGGAAGAAATGCCTCAATTGCTGCAGACATCAGGCCCCCCTCTGGATCCTACTAGTAACAAATATTTTAATGAATCCTAACAAGCTTATCTTCTAGGTGCGGGAAAAAAGGGGGGGGGGGGGGGGGGGGGGGGGGGGGGGGGGGGGGAGACCGAGAGACTCCTTTCCCTCTTCTCCCTTCCGTGCCTGCCCTGTCCACTCTGGGTCCTACCTCTCTGTGGCCCTATGGATTATGTCATGTCCCCCTCCACCTCCCTCCCCATCCGCGCCTCCTGCCCCCTCGGCCTGCCCCCTCCCCCTCCCTTCCTCGCTCTTATCCGCCGCAGCCCGAGCCTCTCCGGCCTCTCTCCCCTCTCTGTTCGTCGGGCCTGTGGTTCCCTTCCCTCCGTCCCTCCGCGCGCCCCCCACTTCCCCTCCCACGATTTA
>VZQC01001405.1:137410-301206 GCA_009823505.1 Rhizomys pruinosus | reverse complement strand
AAAAAAAAAAGAGAAAAGAAAAGAAAATATCACCATTGTGGTTAGGTTGGGACTTTCCTGCAACCCCAGGTCTCAGGGGGCGAGGCAGGAGAATTGAAAATTTGAGGCCATCTTGGGTTATAGAATGAGACTGTACCTCAAGAACAAACAAACAAAAAACAAAACAAAACAATCACTCAAATCAACCAACCAACAACCAACCAACCAACCAACCAAAGAAATAAACAAAAAGAAATTACCATTTACTTCTTCCCAAGAGCAGGGGAAGTGAGGGCCTTTCCCTGTGACCTGCTGAGCTGCGGGCATCCAGGACGTCATGAGGGCTCAGCCTGGGGTCTGACCCACTCACTGCATAATGGTCTGGCTTGAAAGTAGAGGCCTAGAGAGAGAGTTTCAGTTGTCTTGGGCAATGAGAGCAGAACATGGGGTGACTGGGGGACTGTTTACTGGAAGATCCATAGGGGAAAGAGAGGGGAGGGGAGACAAAAAGGAGAGAGAGGAGGAGGGGAGAGAGAGGGAGGAAGGGGGCTGGTGGCAGTTAAGTGCTCTTTGGAATGTGCAGCTCACACCAGGGACAGCTGATAAGTGGGTCACAATTCAGTCAGCCACTCTACCTGGGTTCTCGCGACAACCAGCAAACAGTGCTCCCCAGAGCCCTGGGTCAACATTCTTAGGTTCAGGAGCTTCCCCGTGTCACCAGGAGCATGAGAAGGGTGTGAGGAGATGTGGTTCAGCACAGCTTGCCCTGGAAGGGCCCTAGGTACTCACGGGGACCAGAATGCATCGGCTTCCCCAAGAGGGACCTGTGGGCTGACTGCCACTGTTCTCAGAGGTGGCCTTGGACCCTCCACCCAAGTTCAACTCGTAATCATTGTCTTTCTCCAGTCGTGACAGCTTCACTGTGGTGGGCAGGTGGCAGAAGCTCGGGGCGCAGCATGGCAGGCTTGAAGGAGCCCTGGTGGGCTTCCCTGTGGATAAAGCATTCCACTGGCTTCAGACGCTGGCTCCTGACCCCTGGGTACATCTGGCTCAGACTGAAGTCTGGAGTGTGTGAATCAGAGGATGGTTGTGGCTTCAGAAGGCATTGAAGGTGCCTCAGCTGGCTCTTGGGGTACCTAGGAGAGTGACAGCTCAAGATGCTCCTCAGCCCCCTCCCTGTTGCCTTGGTGTCAGTCAGGACTCACCTCAACTTCTGGCCTCTCCCAGCTCAGTTCTCTGCTCCAGGACACAGGGAACACTGTGTCTAGCAGAGAAAGGTACCATTACACTAGGGATTCCGGTGCCTGGACGTGGGCCTTGGTTCAGGGTCTGTGGCCTTTGGCATGAAGCAAGCCAGAGCTACCTCACAATGGTGCTGCCTGGTCAACCTGCTGCCTGGACTTAGAGCGCCACCAGGTGTTGGCCTTGCCAGGTGGAGTTGGATCATGGCGTGTCAGGGCCGGTTTAGATGCTACCCACTTCCACACGGGAGGACTGTGTGGATCACCACCTCATCAGGGAGTGCAAGTACACTTCAAGAAAGTCATCTGTGGGCGGGGAGATAGCCCAGTTAGTAAAGGACTTGGGCAGGAGGACCTGGGTTGGATTCCCAGAATGTCTGTAAAATAGCTGGGTGCAGTGGCCTGTGTTTATAATCCCAGATTTGGGGAGGCAGGGAC
Organism: Rhizomys pruinosus; assembly: GCA_009823505.1. Classification (NCBI taxonomy): domain Eukaryota; kingdom Metazoa; phylum Chordata; class Mammalia; order Rodentia; family Spalacidae; genus Rhizomys; species Rhizomys pruinosus. The sequence continues at coordinate 299,548 of VZQC01001405.1, read as the reverse complement.
AGGAAGGTCTGTGAAGGATCCTGTCTCAATAGACAAGATGGACAGCTTCTGAAGAATGACAGCAGAGCTGTCCTCTGGGCTCCCTGTGCATACCCTCCCACATACATGCACACCTGGTGCACACACACCTGTCCACATGTGCAAGTGTACACACACACACACACACACACACACACACACACACAAAGTCATTTGTTCCCAAAGCATTGACTGAGTACCCAATACATAGTAGAAGTATTTTCCAAATTAACAACACATGTGTGCGAAATCAGCAGTCTTTGCCTGGGGGACTTGGGTGAGGCTGGGAGGAGGCTCATTAACAAGGTCTGTCAAGATGCTAGTTGGTAATAAGTGCTAAAAAGGATAAAAAACAAACTGCAGAAAAAGGCGCTGGAGGGTACCGCTGGGTGAGGGTTAGGGTTTTAGATTGTCTTGTTTGACGGCTCTGACCCTAAGTGTTCGCCAAGGCCCCTAGGCTAAGGGCGTGGTTCTCAGCTGTACTGGGAGATGGTGGAACTTTTAAGAAGGCAGGGTCTTCCCAACAGTGCTGTGCCTGTCTCCAGGGACAGTTCAGCTGTGCACAAGAGGGTCTCAGCAGCAAGATGAAAGCACAGCCAGGGTGGGGGTGCTGGGCTGGCTCAGCGGCGGAGGTCCCTGAACCTGATGACCTGAGTCTGATGCCTGAGACCCATAGGCTGTTCTCTGACCTCCACACAGGTGAACACAGACAGAAAATGAGTAAATGTAAAAAGAAAGCCCTGTGTGGAGGTGCACACCTATAATCCAAGCTCTTGGGAGGTGGAAGCGGAGAATCGGGAATTAAGGTCAACTCTGGCTAGTAAGTGAACTCGATGTCAGTCTAGGATACATAAGACCCTGTCACAAGTAAGCAAACAAACAAAAAACAAGCCAGTCTAACCAGTCAGCCAAACCCAAAACAACAAACCCAAACCAAAGCAAAACCAAAAAAGATTAAAGAAGGAAAACAAAACATTTTCATAGATGAACTTTCTGGTCTGAAGAAGAATAAAAAAATGTACAGGCAACAATAGAATAGCAACTTTCTTCTGCAGACAGAACAGAACTACCATTTGGCCTCAAGCTTGGGACAGTCCTTTTCCCATAGCCTCTCAAGCCCTGGGTTTATAGGTGTGAGCCGCCACTCCTGACCTAGGTGTGTGACTTTGTGTACTTGGAAATACATACATTTTCTTGAACTTCTGATCCTCCTGCCTCTAGGTTTTGAGATTCTAGGCATGTGCCACCATGTGTGCATGTGGTGCTGGGATGGAACTAAAAGCTTCATGGACGAGAGGCTAGGCTAGCCTTCCACCAACTGAGCCACATCCCCAGCCCTGGAAATAGATGACTAAGGAGTATAGGATTGAAGAATGCACTAAGGGCCTGACTCAGATTTCATCAGACTTACCTATGCTTGTATCAGTGCAGCAAATGAAAGCAAACTATATCTTGAAAAGCCTGGGGGCTGGAGAGATGGCTCAGTGGTTAAGAGCACTTACTGCTCTTGCATAGGACCTAAGTTCGATTCCCAGCACCCACATGGTAGCTAAGAACCGTCTTTACGCCAGGCATGGTGGCCCATGCCTTTAATCCTAGCACTTGGGAGGCAGAGGCAGGTGGATCTTTGTGAATTCAAGGCCAGCCTGGTCTACAGAGTGAGTTCCAGGACAGTCTGGGAGCTACAGGGAGACCCTGTCTTGAAAAGACCAAAAAAAAAAAAGTATTTTATTTATTAAAGATACAGAAATGTGGCTGACATCAGAGCAGAGGTGAGAGGTGGGGTGTAGGCATTCTTTTGGCAGAAGCACTTAACGAGTCAGCAAGCAGCCTCCAAGCCTTGACCCCTGCTGTTATCCTGCCAAACCTATGAGGCCTGGACTCTCTTTGATACCTTACGGAAAAGCTTTGATCTGGAAAATGGCCTGGGGTTCTGCTTGTCCCAACTGTCTGCTCCAGACCCCAATTGTGTGTGTGTCCCAGACCATGCAAGGATTTGTGTAAAAGGCCTCGAGTTACATTAAAGCTGAGTCTTTCCTCCCAGACTCTGAGTCCGTTTCCTTTTCTCTCCAGGTGACTTCTCACGGTTCCCTCCCCCCCTTTGCTGGAGCTTAAGCCTAGAATTGTCAGCCTGCTGGCTGGGGACAATTCAGAGGTTTGCAACCTTGCAGAACTTCAAGCCTGGTCCAGGGAGAAGGAACATCTACTGGACTGCAGCACACACATAATGAACATTTAAAGGACCACCGGACGATAATATTTTAGACGACAGTGATGCTCCAGGGTGAGTCACTACTCCTGTCCACACCTTCTTCTCCCTATAAAATCCATTGGCTGGAAGTGAGATGGAGGCAGTTTTTTGTTTTGTTTTGTTTTTTTCAATTTTTTTTTTTTTTTTTTTTTTGCCTGCATTTATGTAAGTACCCTGTGTCATGCAATGCCCATGGAGGCCAGAAGAGGGCATCGAATCCCCTGAAACTGGAGTTGGAGAAGTTGTTGGCTGCTAGGTGGGTGGTAGGAATCAAACCCAGGTCCTCTGCAAGAGCAGCCACGGCTCTTAGCTGCTGAGCCCTCTCTCCAGCCTCAGAAGGCAGTGTTAAGGGTGTGAACCTTCTAACTTCTTAGATCTCTGGATAAGGCACAATTTAAGACTAACTCCCGTCTCTGCTCTCTGGCCTCCATGGTGTCAGGCTGCATGAGGTCCTGTATTCACGGCTGCCTTCAGACGCTCTGACTGGCAGACCTGGATAGGTAAACAGCATTGGAACTGGGTGGAATTTTTTCTTTTTCTTTTTTTTTTTAATTTTTTTTATTTTTGTATAATGTATGAGTGTAACTGTCTGCATTCCAGACAGGTCGTGCACGGCCGGGTAGTCCGATGCACGCGCGGAGGTCACCAGAGGGAAGTTACGATTCCGTCCTGGAACTGGAGTCTCCTGGAATTGGGTATCCAATCGGTTCTTCCAGCGCCATGTGGGTGCTGGGGATCCAGTACCCGGGTCGCTGCAAGAGCAGTTACGCGCTATTAACTGCTAGGCCATCACTCCAGCCAATTGTTTTTTTTTTTTTTTTTTTTTTTTTTTTTTTTTCTGGGTGCACATTTATCAGGCTGCCACTATTGCACTACATCTCTTTGGCTTGTAAAAGTGTAGCACAAAAAGTCCATTGTGAAGCTTCAGAGACCTTTTCTTTCTAGTGGTTTGCATAGTGCTTTCTAACTCCATGGAGGTCAGCTGTTGATTTGTGGTACAGAATCTCAATATTTTTTTTCATGCTCATATCATGCCATATCTTTAGCAATAGGGTCTTCTGTCCATTTCTTATGTGTACCTAAAGTTATACAAAAATAACTTTTGTTTGGGGGGTTTTTAGAACCTCCCTGGCCAACAACACTCCTGGCAGGGCAGCCCAGAACTGGCACTGAAGTCTTTATCCACCAATGTTTTTTGATGTTTGGTCTTTTGAGACAGGGTCTCTCTGTAGTCCCAGCTGGCCTGGAACTCACTCTGTAGACCAGGCTGGCCTTGAACTCACAGAGATCAGCCTGCCTCTGCCTCCTGAGTGCTAGAATTAAAAGGCATGCGCCACCATGCCTGGCCCCCCTCAAATTTTGTAAATTGTCACTATACTCTGAGCAGCCTCTCTTGTTTCCCAGACCCCTGAAAGATTTATTGTTTATATATTTGTGTTTATGTGCATGTGTGTGCAGTGCCCGTGGAGGCCAGAAGAGGGCATTAGATCCCCAGAGCTGGAGTTAAAGGAGACTGTGAGCCGTTTCACTTGGGTGGGTACTGGAAACTGAACTCTAGTCCTCTGCTAGAGTAGAACATGCTCAGGGCTGGAGAGATGGCCTAGCAGTTAAGAGCTCTGACTGCTCTTGCAGAGGACCCGGGTTTGATCCCCAGCACCCACATGGTGGCTGAGAACCATTCGTAACTCCAATTCCAGGAGAACTCCAGTTCCGGGGGAATCTGATGCCCTCTTCTGACCTCCGTGGCATTGCATGACACGGGTGCACAAACCTACATGCAGACAGTACGTTCATACACATAAATAAATTAATTAATTAATAAAAAGAGTAGAACACGCTCTTAATGGCTGAGCCATCTCTGTAGCCCTAAAAATCTTGCTTTTGATTGTGTTTTGAGATAGGGCCTGATATATCCCAGGCTGGCCTTGGACTTGTTATGCAGCTGAGGATGACCTTGAACTTCTGATCCTCTTGCCTCTGCCTCCTGAATGCTGGATTCTAAGTGTGTTTTATCATACTTGACTCAGTGCTAGAACTAGAACCCTGGGCTTTGCGCATGTCAGGCATGTACTCTACCAACTGAGCCATACCCCTAGTCCTAAAACATTTCTTTTTAAAAATATTATTTTAAAAATTTTACGTGTATGAATGTTTTGCCTAAATGTCAGTCCGCCTGTGTCATGCAATGCTCGTGGAGGTCAGTAGAGGGGATCGGATCCTCTGGAACTGGAGTTACAGGTGGTTGTTAGCTGCCATGTGGGTGCTGGAAACTGAACTCAGATCCTCTGTAAGAGCAGCTAGTGCTCTTAACCACTGAGCCACCTCTCCAGCTCCACTAAAACCTTTCTTTTTAAGAGGTTAAATACAGATCAATCTTAACTTGGCACCGGATCACCTCATCATGTTAGTACAGGCCAGTGTGATCAGAGGACCTCTGACTGGCTGTTGTGCCCATTGTGCTGGCCGCTATGGGCTTCACTGGGACAGCAATTGCAACTTCTTCCATGGCAGCCAATACATGTCAGCAGCAGCAGTGGCCAGTGGGGGCGGAGTCCTGGCAGGAGGCCTGGTGGCCACCCTGCACTCTGTGGGTGTGGATGGACTCTACATCAACAACATTGTCCTAAGCTCTGATGGGTCAGCCATTGGGGCCTGGGTCTCATGGGGAGGAAAATCCACCTCTAGCAGTTGAAGCTTAGGCTGAAGAGGCCCACCCAGGAGACAGTGCACCCCAAGTTGAACCTCCAAAACCCCAACTAAAGTCAGAAAGAGAAGGAATAAAAGTTATTCGCTGGTGCACCTAAAAAAAAATCGATCAAATAATGTACTAATTTCACTGTGCAAGAATATTTGTTGGGTAAGTTATTTAAAAGTAAAATATATGGCTGCTTTATTATTATAAAGAAGAGATGGGAAGCCCTGCACGTTGGTACATTCCGGTCACCCCAGCAGTCAGGAGGTGGAGGCAGGAAGATCAGGAGTTCAAGGTCATTCTCAGTTACATATTGGGTTGGAGGCTAACCTTGTCTACATGAGACCCCATCTTGAAAACCAACCAATCAGAGCCAGGTGTGGTGGTACACGCCTTTAATCCCAGTACTCAGGAGGCAGAAGCAGATGGATCTCTGGGCAGCCTGGTCTACACAGTGAGTCTCAAAAGCAAACAGACAAATAACCCCCCAAAACCAAACCAAACCAAACCAAACCAAAAAACCAATCAACCAACAATTAAATAGGTGGGGCATGGTGGAAGGAAGTGATGTCACTGGAGTGCACCTTTGAAAGAGATACTGGGACCTTCACCCTCTTCTTTCCTGCCGCTCCGTGGCTTCTTTCTGGTGAGCAGCTTTGCTTTCTCTCATGCTCTTTGCTGTGATCTTCTGTCCCAGTGAAGCTGTGAAATAATGGGAGGAAGCAACCGCAGAAACCCCTGAAACTGAAACTGTGAACCAGAAGAAACCTTTCCTTGTTAATTATTGTTATTGTTATTATTAATTTATGTATTTATTTTTATTTATTTATTTTTTGGTTTTTTTGAGACAGGGTCTCCCTTTAATCCCAGCTGGACTGGAGCTTGCTGCATAGACCAGGCTGGCCTTGAGCTCACAGAGATACTCCTGTCTCTGCCTCCTGAGTGCTAGGATTACAGGAGTGAGCCACCATGCCTGGCTGTTTTTTTGTTGTTGTTTTTGTTTTTAATTGTAGGGCTCAAGCCTCTCTATTCCCTTTAAACTGGTCCTCTCAGGCATTTTGTCAGAATGACTGAAAGCTAACACATGTAGGCAGAGAGAGCCTTTAGGTTGAGGTCTGAACGAATCCTCAGGCCCCATGCATGTCTTGGAAATAAGTGGGAAAACCCAGAAGCAGGAGAGTTCCTGGAAGCATTTTAGGATTGAGAATGAGACACGTGGCTGGCTTGGAGAATGAAGGACCCTGGTGGTGAGGAGACCAGCTATTCATCTGCCTTTATCCAAGAGGGCTGACTGTTTATGTTTATGAAGTACCTTGTAGGAGTTCAGCAGGTGCCACACCAACTCCAGCGTCGTCTGTGTGAGCAATGACGAAAGTCATAATAACAGATGGGAGATATGTGTCTTCCGAGGCTAAGCTCCCTGGTGGTCCCTGGCAGAGTACTCGGCCTTAGCTTCCAAGATCACGATGCACTACAAAGATGTTATGATTCTTGAGTGTTGGACTTTGTACACTGCCTTTTGACTCTTTTCCTGAGCTCAGCACAACCTCAGTCCCAGACAAGGGACAGTTAAATGTGTCTGGAAATAAATCAGGCAAACAGAAGCTTCATGAACCTAAGTAAAATTATACAGAGAAACAGTATCTAAAGGCTCCTTTGTCCTAGAAGTCCCCACAAAGATATTATAAATGAAAAACATTACACTGAGTGATATCATAGGTCAGTTATAAATAATAAAAGTGTTTTTCCAGATTTAATAAAAATAAAGGCTCAGTCCTTTAAGTAGGAAGCTACATCTGATAGAATTAGTAAGATAAAAGTTTTAGTTACAGTTATGCATTTTAAAATGTAATACTTAGTTAAAGGCACACGGCGGGCTTTCTCCTTTAAGAAAAACAGAACTAATTAAGAGACTTTCCCAGGTTTTTGGCTTGAATTACAGCCTAGAGATAACTAGCGGCCTTGGGAAAATCGATCCCCAGGAAGGATGAGAAACATCGAATTGGAACTTCAAAGAAACAAAGACAAACTGTTTATGGCTTGTGATTTTAGGACTGCTGTTTTGTTGCTTATCTCCCCTGCCAAGACAGCGTGAGCAGTATACTATGTGTAAACTTCCATTGATGTGTAAAATTTATCTGACTTGCTGTCCTTGTAAACCCAGGTGTGAGTTCCTTTAGTAATGAGCCTTTTGTTCCCGGGAAAGTGCTAATCCCCAGCCGCTTTCCCAGCTTTGTGATATAAAAACTTGACTTGATCTCAGTAAAAGTGCAGCAGATTCAAAACCATATTTCTGGTGTCGTTTCTGACTGACATCGCCTAATCCGTGCTCTCCTTCCAAGACTCTGGGTCCCGCAGATTGAGTGAGCCCACCGTTGGGACGGTTTGCGGCAAGCAGGTAGAGAATAGCGCACAGAAGCAGTGGCCAGGCCTTGAACTGGACAGCCCCACACCCTTCTCTTTCATCTCCCTCATCTCCGTGTGCAGCACAGAGATGCTGAAGCATGGAAACAGAGGAGTGCGATGGAGCAGGCGCTGATGACTTGAACCAGATCCATAATGGTATTTGCCAAGCTAAGCACTTATTCCTTCTCCAGGGGACAGTGGACAATCTGCCAGTTAACATTGTCAGCTTGACTGGCTCTAGAATCACCTCTGGGCATGTCTGTGAAAGACTTCCTAGATTAACTGAATTTGGAAGGCTCAACCTAAATGTGTGTAGGAAGCCTCCTTTGCCAGGAGCAGGTACAGCACAGTCCTGCTAAGGGAAGGGGAGCACAGTGCCCGCCTTGGGGAACTGACCCCTCTGTGCAGAGGTCAGTTGGTTTCTTCCGTAACCCGACCTGAGAGGTCCTTCCAACTCAGGTCCTTAAACTGGGACAATGGAACGTTTCCCACCTTGGCTGTGCTTTCCCACCTGCCCAAAGACTGCTGGCCCTGGACAGGGATTTCAGGCTGATGGCTGATGGCCTATCTTCAGCCTATACCCACTCACTATTCACTTCACAGCTGGTGATCTGATAGATCTCCTCCTAGCCCCACACCATCTACCCAGGTTGGTGGCCTGATGGATCTCCATCCGACTCACTGGTCACTAGAAATTCAGACCTGCTTCAGCTTATATGTGCAAAAAATAACGGCCGGGAATTCTGTGTAATGATGGTGATGGAGAATTTGATTTATTACCTGCTACAGCTTGCTTTTATAAGCAAAATGACGTCAGCTCCCAGAGCCAATCACAGACCCCCAGTTCCGTGCCACTGCACACTGCTGCCTCCCCCCCCACCCTGCATCATGCACCTGGGCCACATTGCTTGCTCCTTCCTGGGGTGGGGTCAGAGAAATCCCATGACTCTCACCCACATGGTGCCCTGAGGGGTACTAGCTGGGAACTAGGCCCAATTCAAACTGGATTTTCCTACAAATGTGTGCCCCGCCATCCCATGGGCTGGCATCCTGGACTGCATGAAATGAGGATGTGAGCTGAGCACCAGCACACATCTCTAGCTCCTCTTTCTGCTTCCTGACTGCATGCAAGGGAGCAGCTGTGAGACAAGTAACTAGGACACTGAGAGACTCTTGGCTCACTCATTAGCAAAAATAAAAAATCTTGGGGGCGGGGTTCAACTAGGACAACTCTGTTACACGTGATTCCTTATCCCCCAGAATACTGGGTAGTGGTACATAACCCTTTTCACATGATACTCTCAGCTCCGCAGAACAGAAGGAGCTGGAGAGTTGAGTTGGCTCAGTGGTTAAGAGCACGCACTGTTGTTGAGAGAGTTTGATTCCCAGTACCCACGTTAGCTGGCTCACAACTGCCTATGATTCCAGACCCAGAGGATCTGACGCGTCTTCTGGTCTCCAGGGACACGAGCAATCACACACACACCCTGCATCCATAATTTTAAAAGCTGGCTAGAGGGGGCTGGAGAGATGGCCTAGCGGTTAAGAGCACCTACTGCTCTTGCAGAGGACCTGGGTTCGATCCCCAGCACCCACATGGCAGCTGAGAAACATCTTTAACTCCAGTTCCAGGGGAATCCGACACCCTCTTCTGACCTCTGTGGCATTGCACGACATGGTGCACAAATCTGAGTGCACACAGTACATTCATACACATACAAAATAAATAAAAAAATTTTTTTAATTAAATAAAAAAGCTGGCTAGAGAGATGGCTCAGTGATTAAGAGCACTGGCTTTTTTTTTTTTTTTTTGGGCATATTTGAGACAGGGCCTCTCTTAGTCCCAGCTGTCCTGGAGCTCACTCTGTAGACCAGGATGGCCTTGAATTCACAGAGATCCACCTGCCTCTGCCTCCCGAGTGCTAGGATTAAAGGTGTGTACCACCACGCCCACCTAAGCACTGGCTATTCTTGTAGAAGACCTAAATTTGGCTCCCAGCAGTCACTCGGTAGCTAAAAACCATCAGTAACTCCAGTTCCAGGGGATCCCATTCTGGGCATTGCACACGAGTACTGTTACATATATGCAGGCAACACACGTGCACCTAAAAATAAACTTTTAGAAATTGGCTTGATCAAGCAGAAGGTGTTGCACGTCTCCAGGCAAAGGCATCACAAATCTTCACTTATGTTACTTGATTGGTTGTTGGTCAAAGCAAGTTATAAGGTCAAGACGAGGGGCTGGAGAGGCCGCAGCATGTAGGAGATGTGCCAACCGCTCTTACAGAGGACCCGGGGTTCAATCCCCAGCACCACATGGAGGCCGAGAACCGTCTGAAACTCCAATTCCAGGAGAACTCCAGTTTCAGGGGAATCCGACGCCCTCTTCTGACCTCCGAGGCATTGCACAACACGGGTGCACAAACCTACATGCAGACAGTACATTCATACACATACAGAAATAAAAAAAAAAAAAAAGGTCAAGACGATTCAAGGGGAGGACATTCAGACTTCACCTCTTTATTTTAATGAAGGGACTGACATAGTGTTCTTATGGCTTTAAAAATATGATGGTGAAGTCAGCTGAACTTTGAGCATGTGTGTGGGAGCCTCAGTATGTTAAGGTGTGAGGTAAGGGATATGCCTGCATGTCTACAGAAGCAGGAGTGTCAAGTGAATTATTTCTATTGTTTAGGGTTTGTTGTTTGGTACAAAATGGGAATGAGGTCTTCAGTCAGGTGAATGGTGGTCTGGGGGGTTGGTGGAATGCCTCTGATTGTTCAGCCAGAAATAATACTGAATTCAGTATCTTTAAGGATACTTTAGAAGTTGGAGATGCTGCAAATATACTGTGATGGGGAAGGGAAATCTGGATAGCATTACAGAGCAGTGAGTGTCATGTTTCCTCTGGTAAAGCTTACGGTCTCTGAAGGGCTGGATTCCAGTATGTGGTTGCATTTGACTCAAAATGAGGTGCATAAAACTTCTTTTTGTGTACAGGGGCATCCACATAGTCCTGGTCTCCTCAAGAGGAACATGAGTCCGGGTGTGACTCATTTTGTTTAGTGGAATATTGGATAGTACTGATGTGCAGGATGAATGCCATAGTGGTTGGAACGTGTGGTTAACCCTGGGTGTCAACTTGATTGGACTGAAGAACAAATAAGAGAAAAAGGATCTTTGGATTGGACTACCTCATCCCGGATGGCCCACCCCAAATGTGGGGAGTGTTACCTTCTGCTGGCAGGCAGTATTAAAGGCCATGGCAGAGGGAGCTGGTCCCTTTTTTCCTGCGGCTTGCCTCTCTCTCACTGGTAAGTTTGTCTTGCTGCTGTGATCAACCCTTCAGATCCCAGTGTGCACTGAGACTGGCAGATCTCCTGGAATCCACCGGGCCTTCAGCACCAGATTGGGACTACTGAGACATCCAGCCTTGTGAGCTGAGAAGTTCCCTGGATTCTTAGCCTCTCCAGTGCAGTGTGGCTACTGTTGGACTACTTGAGCTCTGTCATGTGAGCAAATCAATAAATTGTATATAGCTATATATTCATCCCGTTGCTTCTGTTTTGTTAGAGAACCCTGACTAATACAGAACACTAGTTCTAACCTCATCAAAAGGTAATTTGCTTTCCCTGGGCTAGAACCAAGGCTATCCGTGTTTCTGGACTTGATATGTCAGGGAATGTGGACTTGGACAAACTGCTTGCTAACTCCAAAAGACTGCCAGGTTTTTGAACTTTCTCCTGTCAAGCTGTAATGATAATCTTCAGCTGCTTGATCCAATGCTGTGGCTGTGATGTTAGTTAGCTTCTCCGATCCCCACTGCTGGACTTGTTATAGGCATACAGAAAGAAGCTGCAAAAATGGCCTGTGTTCTCAGCAATACCACCAATATCACCGCTTGGATCCTGGGGAGATCAATCAGGAGCTGGGAGAACTACAGGTTGGGCTGTAACACTGGCCACCAGAGACTACCTGCTTTTCTTTTTTAAAAAGTTTTTAATATATATATATATATATGTATATATGTATAACAAGATTATGTTACAAATCGAATATAGACCTGTGTCCTCCTCCAAACCCCCCCACCCCACCAGATTCACCATTTCAGTCAGTTCTTTGATGCAGTCTTTTCTGTTGTTGGTGGTATTGTTATTCTTTCCAATATATATCACTCCCAACAAGAAATATTTACAGCTGAGTTATTGGTGCTAGCATCCACAGATGAGGGTTACTATTTGTTGTTTGTTTTTCTGGGACTGTGTAACTCCACTTAACACAATGTCTTCTAGTTCCATCCATTTACCTGCAAAGTTCATGATGTTGTCTTTTTTTTTTTTTTTTTACTGCTGCATAGAACTCCACTGTGTAGATGTACCACATTTTCTCTATCCACTTGTCAGTTGAAGGGGTATTTGGGTTGGTTCCAGCTTTTTGCTATTGTGAACAGAGCTGCAATAAATATAGCTGTGCATATATCTCTGTGGTAAGATGAGTCTTGTGGGCATATACTCAGGAGCGGTATGACTGGGTCAGGTGGTAAGCTCATTTTGAGTCTTCGGTAACACTCTCTGGTATTCCAGAGACCAACTGTACACTTGCAAGTGCAGTCTCAATACATCTTTCCCATGCTTACATCAGGTCTTCGACAGCAGGGCCTTATCGCCTCTCTTTTTGCAGGTATCCCAGTTTACAGGCAAGAAGCCTTTATCTTTTTTGGGGGGCTTGGATCCCCTGGCCAACATCTCCTTGGTAGAATAATCCATTGCCGATATCAGAGCTCTCCTGTATTAATATATTTTGCTTAAGTGCACAGCTTAAGAAGACTTTAGTATTATATTTGGTTCTGAATAGAGAATAATCCTTTTCACAGTTCCTATGTCTATTAGTCAATTAAAGAAAGCAGTTTTTTAAAATTTTATTTATTTCTGTATGTGTATCAATGTACTGTCTGCATGCAGGTTTGTGCACCCATGTCGTGCAATGCTGTGGAGGTCAGAAGAGGGTGTCAGATTCCCCTGGAACTGCAGTTCTCCTTGAATTGGAGTTTCAGACAGTTCTCAGCCACCATGTGGGTGCTGGGGATCGAACCCGGGCCCTCTGTAAGAGCAGTCAGCACTCTTAACTGCTAGGCCATCTCTCTAGCCCCAAAGAAAGCAGTTTTACAAACTTGTACAGCCACTATGGAAAGCAGTGTGGAGAACCCTTGGAAGACTCAAAATGAGCTTGCCATTTGACCCAGTTATACCACTACAGGGTATATACCCACAAGACTCATCTTACTGCAGAAATACATGCACAACTATATTTACCGCAGCTCTGTTCACAATAGCAAAAAGTTGGAACCAAACTAAATGCCCCTCAACTGACGGGTGGATAGAGAAAATGTGGTACATGTACACAATGGAGTTCTATGTAGCGGTAAAGAAAGACAACAACATGAACTTTGCAGGTAAATGGATGGAGCTAGAAGATATTATATTAAGTGAAGTAATACAGTCCCAGAAAAACAAACGATGAATGGTATCTCTCATCTGTGGATGATCTAGCGACCAATAAACCAGTTGTAAATATTTCTTGGTGAGAGGGATGCATATTAAAAGAACAACAACAGAAAGACTGCATCAGAAAACTGGACTGAAATGGTGAATCAGGAGGGAAATGGGAGGGCGGGAGAGGGACATGGGTCTAATATTGATAACTGTATATTTAATTTGATGTTGAGTTCAACAAGTATCCGATTTTGGCCCAGACTCTGTCTACGGGTTACAATGTTTTAGGACTTAGTAAAAGTAAAATATGTGTATGTTAAACAACATTTGTTTAAAGGTCTTGATAAAAATGGTATAATGCATCTTAATTAATTTGGAAATATAAATTGTTCATCACATTTTTTTACTTAAATCTGTATAACAATAACACTTTGGGAGGCACATACAAATGTTCTCTATAATTTTTTGTTTCAGTTCTTATCTTTTTGCCATACAAGTTCTTCTCTTTTACCTGTAGGAGATTTTAACTTAAGAAATTAATTTGCTTTCCCAAGTTAAACGGACATTACAGTCACCCAAGAACATGCTTGGGTGAATTTGATGAAATCGTGCGCCACTTGATTCCTGCCCTATAGTATGTGTAATACAACTGCCTTTTATGAGACTCATGGGTCCCAAAAAACCAAAAACCTAAAATAAAAAAAGGGGATACCAGATATATACTGAAACTGTTTTTGTCAAAAACTTTGCAATTCAAATCTTAAAAAACTTAACTATGGGAAAAGTTTTTGTATATTTCCCACAGGTCAAAACATCACCAACTTTAATTCTGAGAAAGAAAAGACACACACTTTGCATTGTGTAGGAATGTACCAGGAAGTGCCAGCAGAAAGGTTGGCACCTCTGAACATTTGAAAGGAAGAAAAAGCCTCAGACTGCTACAGGCATCAAACCCCTCTTTTGGATCCTACTTTAACAAACTGATTTATAATGAGTTCCTAGAGAAACTTACCTCTAGGCTACCGCAAAGTTTTTATATGAGAGATTTTTCCTTGAATTCTCCTTCACAGAACAAGAGATATGATATGATGATGTGGTTCGTTCTCTAACTGTAAATTGGACCAACTGTTATAGATGTAATTGTTTTTAAAAAATTTTTCTTTTTTTGTGTTCTGTATTGATGATGTATGTCCTGCATAAGTTTGTGCAACCGCTGTCGTTGCAAATGCCGCGAGAGCAGAAGAGGGGTTGCGTATCCCCTGGAACTGGAGGTTCTCCGGGAATTGGAGTTCAGACGTTCTTTGGCCGCCATGTGGGTTGCGGGATCAACCCGGTTCTCTGTAAGGGTGGGGTCGAGGCTCTTAATAACTGCTAGCATCTCTTCCAGCCCCGAGGTAAACTCTCTTATAAAGTCATTTTATATACTCAGGTGTTCTGCAAGCATTGCCTGTGGTTCTCCATGGGTATGAGAAGCCATTTTATTATCCAGTGTGTTCTGCAAACATTGACTGTAGTTCTGCCAAGAGAATAGATCAGAGCTTCAGGTGCTGTTAAGTCCCTGGTTGCCCCCCAGTAGCCATGTTTTTAATTGTTTAAAAAGTTATTTTTTTTTTTTTTTTTTTTTTTTTTTGTTTTTTTGTGTTGGTGTGTGTGTGTGTGTGTGGTGTGTGTGTATGTGTGTGTCAGCATGGTGTAGTGGTCTAGATATGCTGTTGGTGCCCGGCTGAAGAGGTCATATTCTTGAACTCCGGATGTAGGATGTTGAGGCTGAAACAGTGGGTCTTTGCAAGAGCACGATTTTCTTACATTCAAGCCATCTCTGGCGCCCTAGACTCCAGTTAATGACACTCAAAGCTTCAATGTCACAGGGTTAAGAGGCATTTGTGATTATTTTCCCCAAAGAATTATATAGACTGTTCATTATGTTTGGCAAACAGTAGGCGCTCTGGAATGCATGTTACAGGAATATCAGAGTTGAGCGGGGTGGTGGTGGGCCAACTTAAGATTAAATCCCAGCACTTGGAAGCACAGTCGGAGGATAATCTATGAGTTAAGAGGCACAGCCTGGTGTACCAAGTGTAGTTCTAGCCATTCTGTGGGCTACAGGAACCCTGTTCCCAAAAGACAAAGACAAAACAAAACAAAAACAAAAACAAACTAAAGACATTGAGGTAAAGTCTACTCAAATGATGTCTGTGTCTGCCTGACCACCGCTCTGCCTCCCTGATAGGGAAATAACTACTAATTAACTAACTAACTAAGCTAACTAACAACTTAAAATAAATAAATAAATAAAATGTATACTAATCTTTTTCTATCAAAGGAGTTAAATAAGACAAAACCTCATCAAAAAAGTAAGGTTGGGGCTGGAGAGACTGGCCTCAGCAGTGTAAGAGCGCTGCTGCTGCTGCAGAGGATCTGGGTTCCAGTCCCAGCACCCACATGGCAGCTGACAACCGTCTGTGACACCAGTTTCAGGGGATCCCATGCCCTCTTCTGACCTTCAAGTGCATTACACAACATGGGTGCACTTACATAGGTGCAGGCCTTACAGTCATGCACATAAAATATAAAAAATATCTTTAAAAATGTAAAGAAAGCACTTGTTTAAATTCTAGATTCCTCCAGGTGACCCAACCCGCGGGTCAGTCAACGGGGTCCTAGAAGAGAAGGAGTGAGGGGAAAAGGACAAGGGTCATGAGGAATGGAGACAAGACAGGGCTCTGATCAAGTCTCATTTATTGTACAAAAGGGCTTCTTATTTGTAGACAAGCTGTGGGAAATTTTCAAGAGAAAGTTCTGCACAGAGATACATGCCTCTTGCCATATCAGTAAGTTCTCATGACCATGAAATTTACTTGGGCAGCATACTTGGCACAGTTCCTGGAACATTATTTATGTTCTCTGAAAGGTCACCAGTGCTTAGAGCCAGCAGGTAGCTGGAAATGCAGTTGTTAACCCCTAGAGTGCTGCAGGCAGGATCCTGCAGGTCCCCCTTCTTTATATAAAAAGAAAAGCAGAGGCAAAGAAGCTGTGTCTGTCTTAGGTTCGGATCTGCTCAGGCACCCTCTTTAGCCATCATTGGGTAGGTGACTTCTAGCATCGCACCCCTGTCTTAGCTTGGTAGGGCAGGCTAGCCCGAGTCTGTGATCCCATTACCCATCACTGACTATCCAGCTTAGCAAGCGTATTGCCATAACGATGTGCCTCAGAATAAGCAGGGGAGTCCTGCGTAGCCAATTGTTGGTAATGGACCTGCAGGGGTTTGGCTTGAATGGCCTCTATTTGGGATCGTAGAAATGCCATTATTTTATTAAATAGCACTGGACCAAGAGATATCACGAGGAGGAGCCCAAGTAAAGGACCAAGAATGGTAGGCAAAAGAGTGGTCAGCCAAGGAGAAGTATTAAGCCAATTGCTGAACCAGCCTTGTTCTTTTTCACTCTGTAATTTTCTTTGTTGTAAACCTTCCCTTACTTTTAGTAGGGAATTTTTAACCACACCAGAATGATCAGCATAGAAACAACACTCTTCTTTCAGGGCAGCACACAAACCTCCCTGTTGCAATAGTAACAGATCTAGGCCCCTTCAATTTTGCAGGACAACCTCAGCTAATGAAGATAGTTAGATGATGAAGGTACCCACCCCTCAGCAGAGGTCTCACATCCCCAGTAAGCACAATCACTGTGTCCCCCACATCTCTTACTGTTACCAACTGGGCAGACATAAAATCCAGTCCAAGATAACAACTTTTTTGCCCAAAGTTTATCAAAAATAGCAAACGTGTGTGAAGTGGGATCCTGGGAGAGCAGGTTCAGCATGTCCACCTCCAGTGAAGGCCACCAGGTACCTCGAGGGTGAATTCTGCTGATTTGGGCATGATGACTTGCCAGGTTATATTTCAAGGTTCATGGATATTGGAGGTCGAAAACACCCAAGATATGCAAATGCTGAATAGGAGATTCACAACCAGGGATTGCAGCATCTTGTATTGCCTGTGGATAAAAGATTTAGATTTATCTCAGGAATGGGAGTCATTCCTGGATGATTGGTTAATTTGTCTTATTAATCTTTCAGGCAGCCATCTGGCTGAATCAGCTTCTTTTGAGTAAATGCATACTGATCCTCATCCCCATATAAGGACTGGATCAGGTCCATTCTATTTATTAGTAAGAGGATCTTTCCACATGACTGAGGCATAATGTTCTTTTGTTGTGGACTTCCAAAATCTTTCTGCAGCCGTGCATCCATCACGGTCCAAGATTTAAAAATTTAAAATTAAAAGTGTATGATTAAGAAAGTTACGTGGGGACCCTTTGGTAGGGTACCATTCCCCCTTTTTTACCTTATTAAAATAAGACTTGAGCATTTGATGAGCTCTTTTAACTATGCCTTGTCCCTGGGGGTTATAGGGGATGCCTGTTTTTAAAGTAATAGCTAGTTTTTTACAGAAAGTTTTAGAGGAGGCACTAGTGTACCCGGGGCCGTTGTCCATTTTAATGGTGGTAGGAATGCCTAGGGCAGGAAAAGTCTGTAGGAGGTGAGTAATGACATTTTTCATAGCTTCTCCTGGTTGGAGAGTAGCAAAGATGAAGCCACTAAATGTATCAATACAGACATGAACATATTTTAATTTGCCAAATTCAGGATAATGAGTGACATCCATCTGCCATAAGGCATTGGGTACGAGACCTCTAGGGTTTACACCTAGGTGTAAAACAGGAGAGTGGGTGACACAAGTTGAACAATTTTTGACAATGTCTCTAGTCTGTTCTTTGGTTATTTTGAATAATAAACGAAGGATGTGAGCATTAAGGTGATGTAGAGAATGAGCTTGAGTTGCTAGGTCAATAGGAGACACGGGTTGAGAGATCATAACTAATCGAGTGGCAAGATCTGCTTTATCATTGCCCATGGACAGTGGACCAGGTAACCCTGAATGAGCCCTTAAGTGTCCTAAATAAAATTTGTGCTGTCTATGGATTATGAGAGTTCTACACTGTTCAAAGAGCTGAGCAGTGGTAGAGGTATGTTTTAGCTGACTGGCTGTTTCTAGATAAGGAATGGACAGAGCCAAGTAAGCGCTATCAGTGTAAATATTTAGCTGCGAATGAGGAAAGGCCTGGAAAACAGCTAGGAGTGCATAAAGCTCTACTAATTGGGCAGATTTGGATGGAGTAGTAAAAGAAACAGTTTTATCTTGATAATGATAAGCAGCACGGCCTGACGAGGATCCGTCTGTAAATACGAGTAAAGCGTCTGAGAGAGGCTCTGAGGAGGTGACTTTTGGAAATATAAACTCATGTCTGTTGCAGAACTGCACAAGCTTATCAGGGGGGTAATGGTTGTCTAAATTCCCCGAGAACGACGCACAAGCTATAGGCCATTCTTCGGTGGTTTGTAACAGCCAATCTAATTGAATTTTGGTATATGGCTGCACAATATTTTTTGGATCTTTACCAAAATATTTTTTACTAGTTTCTCGGCCAAGTCAGATAAGGTCAGCAACTGAGTTATAGTAGGGATAAATGACCTTTTTGGGGGAAGAGGGCAAATGCACCCACATGATGGGTGCAGACTGCCAGAAAACTGCAGTGGGGGAGTATAGAATGTTGAAAATTAAATAAGACAAGGGCTTAGAATAGTCAATATTAGTGACAAATTGTGAGTCTATGGTGGCAGCTACCTTTTGCAGGGCTAGTTGGCCCTCATTAGTCAGGGCCCTAGGGGACAGGGGGTCAGAATCACCTCTAAGAATGTCAAATAAAGGTTTTAATTCTCCAATGGTGAGTTTGAGATAGGGTCTTAGCCAATTAATATCCCCTAACAGCTTTTGGAAATCATTGAGCATTTTAAGATGATCAGTCCTAAAGGAGGTCTTAGCGCTAGTTATTTTTCTGCCATGAAGATGGAAACCAAGATATGTATAAGGATATTAGAGTTGAATTTTATCTGGGGCAATTTGTAGGCCCGCTTGGCTTAAAGCTTCTTGCATATCTTTAAAGCAGTTAAGGATCTGTTGACTTTGGGAACCTGCCAACAGTATATCATCCATGTAATGTATTAGGTAGATGTTAGGCCAGGCATCCCTGACCCGTTGAATGGCAGCGGCCACAAATTTTTGGCATAAAGTGGGACTATTTGCCATACCTTGTGGCAACACTCACCACTGATACCTTTTCATGGGTTCTTTAAAATTAATAGAGGGGACTGAAAAAGCAAATCTTTCTCGGTCATCTTTATGCAAGGGGATGGTGAAAAAGCAATCTTTTAAATCAATGATGATTTTGTAATAATCTAAAGGAACAGCTACTGGTATTGTGAGGCCAGGCTGAAGAGCTCCCATAAGTACCATGGTCTGATTAACTGCTCTCAGATCCTGCAGCAGCCTCCATTTTCCTGATTTTTTCTTGATGACAAAAATGAGTGTATTCCATGGTGAGTTACTAGGCTCAAGATGTCCTGCCTCAAGTTGTTCCTGCACTAACAACTGGGCTGCCTGTAACTTTTCTTGAGTAAGGGGCCATTGATCTACCCAGACAGGTAGACTGTCCTTCCCCAATGAGCATGTCATAAGTCCAACCATTATTAGCCTGGAGGTTGCGATGCGTTGCCTCTTTACAGGCGTCATAATACTCAGACTTCCACAATAAAAAATCTCCTCCACTTAGTACAGCCTTTGTTGTTTTGTACCAGTCCTCAAGAGTTAACCATAATTCACTGATGTTTTCTATCATGGTCAAAGTAAATGGTGCTTGGGGTCCATATTGTGAAACTGCAATCTTAAGCTCTTTTAGGGTCTTAAATTCAAGCCTCACCTGTACACGATCCCACCAAGGGCCTTCCCCTTCTTCTCCTTCTCGCCGCTCCCTTCTCTCTTGTCGCATTATAGGATAGACACTAAGTGCAAGGGGTCTCTGTAAAGGTTTTATGGGGGGGTGCCTCTGGAGGAGGGAGAATAGGAGTAGGATTAATAGGGTCATGATTGGGAAGGCCTGAGTGGAGTTTATTTAAGCGAATGATCAATTCTTGATGTTCCTGCTCTAATTTTATCTGTAATTTAAGGTGCTCAATTTTTTGCTGAAGTTCGTTCTGAGGATCAGAGGCAAGCATTAGAACTGGGTTTTGGTTAAGTACATATGGTGGGGGCTTATGAAAGGGAGGCCAATCTTTATTTTTTTATTTGGCCGCTTCCTCCTCCAAGTCCTCCTGATCTGCGGGATTAAGGGCCTCAGGATTGGAGTACATATTAAGCGAGGAAAGGTTGGGATAGATCTTTGGAACTAGTTTTGGAATTGGTTTTGATGGAGGAGAGGAATTTTGTATGGAGGGTTTCTGGCCTGAACCATCTGATGTTACTGACTCATTTTCATAGTGTATTTTATCAGGGTCCTCTGAAATTGGAGTTTTTGTCTGCAACTGATCAGGTGGAGCAACAGATTCTCCCTGACATGCTGCCATAACAACTCGAGAATGCTCACCTAAAATGTCATTAATCAGGCTCCAATAGGAAAAGGCAGTAATAGGAATTTTATTAGGGCCAAAAGTCTTATAGTAATCTTGGAGTGTGTCTCCTACGCGCTTCCATATTTTAACATCTATAGTCCCTTCTTGAGGGAACCAAGGACAGATTTCCTTAACGAAGTCAAAAAAATTAAAAAGATGCTGGGTTTTAACCTTTACTCCTCGCGCCTTGAGGGTTTGCTTCAATTGTCCAACATACAACTGGTACTGACTTAATTCTTGCCCCATTTTAACACAGCACTTACCTCAGTTTATGCAGTGGCAGGCTCCCTTGATGCAAACTGAAACTAAAATTCTCTTCACGCCAGCCTTTCGCTGCTTCCCCTTCACGGAGCAGCACACTTGGCACAGTTCTCGGAACAGTATTAAGTTCTCTGAAAGGTCACCAGTGCTTAGAGCTGGCAGGTAGCTGGAAATGCAGTTGTTAATCCCCTAGAGTGCTGCAGGCAGGATCCTGCAATCCAGGGCCGTAGCACTTCTTGAAATTTAAACTGTGTTCAGGTTGCACTTGGTGTTTAACATTGCTACTCTGTTTATCCATGCATCAACTTTTAAACCAGTCAAATGCTCCTCAGAATAGGTGAGCTCTATACTCACCATGAGCCCAGGACCCTTTCTCATTGGAATAATAACATCTGGTGGGACCACCCATCTGCTTGCTCTTGCCTGAACACTTGCTGCAGTAAGCAAACCTTTTATGCCTTGCGGTATGTGCACTGTGTGGTCATTTTCTTTTTCTTTTTTTTGTGTGTGCATGAATGTACTGTCTGCATGTATGTCTGTACACCCATGTCCTGCAATGCTGCGGAGGTCATGCAGTGCTGTAGAGGTCAGAAGAGGGTGTGGATTCCCTTTGGAACTGGAGTTAATAAGAGGTTCTCAGCCACCATGTAGGTGCTGGGGATGGAACTGAGGTCCTCTGCAAGAGCGGTTGGCACTCTTAACCACTAGGCCATCTTCCAGCCCCTGTGTGGTCATTTTCTTGAGACCCCAGAGCCATTTCTAACAACTGGCTCATCTGCTTTTCCACTTCCTGCTCATTTCGGTATTTCTGAGCTGGACTAAAACTTTTGCTGATTGGATGATAACACATAAGGTAGTTCACGCAGTCCCCCTCTGTCCTGTCCCCACCCACTATCAAGAAAACAGGGACGCCTTTTGATAGAAGAAAATTGAGCAACTACAGACATAGAGTAGGAAAAGAACTTCCTAATCAGACAGCAGCTACTAAGAATTAAGGTCTGACATGACAAATGGGACCCTCATTAACACTCAAACTTCTGACATCAAAGAAACAATCAAAGGAAAGTGAGGATCCACAGATGAGAACCTTCACTGCAGAATACATCTGACAAGTCAATTGATTTCAGAATATTATTAAAACTATAAAAAACAAAGAAAAGAAAACAAATATGACTCCACTCCACTAGATGGAGCAACAGAGCTGAACCAGAGACTACAAGTGAGGAATTAGAGACTGGCTGAAGAAACCACCTTAAGAAGTGTTCAACAGCACTAATTCTGATATAAGGAAATGCAAATCAAAACTCACCTTAAGATATCATCTTACCTCCGAATAAGCACTGGTGTATTAGTCAGGGTTCTCTAAGACACACGAATGCAACAGGATGATTATATAGCTATCATACAATTATTGATTTTGCTCACATGACCGAGAGTTATCGGATTCCAACAGTAGCTGCACCCACACTGGAAGGCCGAGAGAGAATCCAGGGAAACTGCTCAGTCAAAAGCCGGATGTCTCAGTAGTCCAATCCAGTGCTGAACGGCCCAAATAAGGGTTCCAGGAGATCGATGCCGCGTCTCAGTAACGCTGGGATCCAAAGGTTGATCACAGCAGCAAGACAACCACCAGATGAGAGAGGCAAGCCCCAGGAGACACCGGGGACCACGATCCTTCTGCATGGCCTTCTCACTGCCTGCCGCAGAAGGAACGGCGCCACTTTGGGTGGCCATCCGGTTTGAGGCGGTCCACTCGAGAGCACCCTTTTCTCATATTTTGTTCACTTAGGTCCAGTCAATTGACACACCCAGGATTACCCTCCACCCACTCTGGCTAGGCTCGACGAAACAACCCCTAGTACCGTGCTTGGTAGATTGTGGGGGGAACACTCTCCATGCTGGTGGGAAGAACCTGGTACACACCACTCTGGATAGCAGCCTATGGAGACATCCCTTACGCCGCTTGGAATGACTTGCCACCCGCCCGCCAGCCACCTCACTAACTGCCAGCGCAGCCTCTCCACAGACTCACCAGCCCACCAGAGACTACTGCAACGGCCATGTTTATTTCAGGTTCTATTCACAACTAGCAGGAGCTTGCCAAACCCACCTGCCCTCACTGATGGTGATAGAGAAAATATGGTCTATCGTACACCCATGGAGTTCTACTGCACGCCAGTCCAGAAAGATGACAATCTGTGCTTTGCAGGAACATGGTCGAGCTAGGAGGACATCTAAACTGAATGAAGCCGTCCACAGTTCGCCAGAAACACCGATGTGTGTCCCTTCCATCTGTGGATGCGATACGTGCCAAATTACTAGGTTGTACTTATTTATTGATGCTGGCCTTTGAGCTTTTGTTCCAAGCAGTTGGGAGTTGATGCATACTTGGAACAAACACACTCAACGCAACACCACACAACGGCACGAACAAGCGACCATGCATCATGATCCCCAACTGTACTTTCCAAAACTCAGGAGCTCCACATGAGTATTGAGAAAGACTGAGAGACGGTGAACGCATGCTTGCAGAACTAGGCACTGCGCTCTGGTGGGGTGGGTGGAATACGGGTGGGGGACACGGCGTCTAAGATTTGATGACAAACATTACCAATCTCAAAACCTGTTCACGGGAAACAGAAGGGACTTTTTGTCTACTGGGAAATTGCCCTGGGGGTTAGCCCACGGGGCACCTTCCGGACACCGCTTGCTGCCTGGCGCCCCTCCTGGCTTCTTCCTGTGAGGGATCCTAGGCCAGCCACACGGGCCTGGCTCACATGGCCTGCTCTCCCTCCTTGAGGGGCCAAGCTCGCCTTTTTTTTTTATTTATTTAATTTTTTTGTACTTTTTGTCTCCTTTACTTTTTTTTTTTTGCACAGGTCTGTAGCTGCTCTGTAGACGGTGGTCCTTGGACTCACCAGACGATCTGTTGCTTCCGAGTGCTGGGATGACAGGCGTCCACCACACCCACTTGGCATCTCACGCCTGTCTTTCTTGTACACTATCAGGATCCTGGCCCACGAGGTGCTTCCTTTTGTGTTCCTGTAGTGGGCTGGGCCTCCGCCTCACTCAGCATCAAAAAATGCCCCCCAGACACTGGGCACAGGCAATCCATGGAGGAATTCCCGAGTTGACGGTTCCTTTTCCTAGCTGTGTCCTTTCAGTTTGCAGATGGAGCCTCCGGCCTCTTCTCGGCCACAGCTTTGTGTTCTGATCCTGGGACATACTTCCGATCTTCACCGTCATGTTGGTTGTCCTCCTGTTACTCCTGTTCAGCTGGTTTTCAGTCCGCTGACCAACGCCATCCATTGTCCAGTAAAGCCAAAAAGGTTTGCTTCCAAAAACCTCTTCATTCACTACAAACAGACCTGGCAGTCTGTTTTTCCCTTTGAAGCTAAACAAGGCAGGCCTCCATTGCTGACGCCCCTTTCAGCATTATTTTCCAGGTTCCCACAGAACAGCTGAGCTCTCACTCCAATCCAAAGCTCCCACCACCCTTCCACACTCCTCCAACACTACGGTCAGGTCACTGCAGTGACATCCTGTGATCGTGGTGCCAACTTCTGTCCTAGTTTGTTTCTATATGCTGTGCTAACACCCACTGACCACGCCCCTTTCGGGGGGAAAGCGGTTTATTTTATCTTGTACTCCCATCACCTGCATGGAGACCCAGCAGGAGCCTACGAGCACAGCATGACGGTGCTTGTCAACTGGCCTGCTCTTTTGGCTCATGGTCAGCCTGGTTTTTTTAATTTTATTTTTTTGTATGTGTACGACTGTACTGTTGCATTAGGTTTGTGCACCCGTGTCGTGCAATGCCGCGGATGTCAGAAGAGGGTGTCGGTTATTCCCCTGGATTGGAGTTCTCCGGAAATGGACACGTTAAAGACGGTTCTCAGCCGTCACTGTGGGTGCTGGGTGACAATACCCCAGTCCTCTGGGTCCGAGCGGTCGGCGCCGCCTTAACCTGCTAGGCCATCGTCTCCAGCCCCCCTTTTTTTTTATTTTATATATTTTTTTTACATTTTATACAGGTTTTTTTATCATTCATATTTATTTCTGTATGTGTGATGTACTTGTCCTGCGTGCATACGTTTGTGTACACTGTGGTGCAATGCGCGGAGTCAAGAGCGGGCACTCGGCATTCCCCTGGAACTGGGAGTTCTCCTGTGAAATTGAGTCCAGACGGTTTCGCCCGCCACTGTGGGTGCTGGGATCAAACCCCCGGTCCCCTGCCAGATGCGGTCGGCGCTCTTAACCGCTACGGCATCTCTCCACCCCCCCCCGCTTTTTTTTTGCCAAGCTAAGCACCTATTCCTTCTCCGGGGGACAGTGGACAATCTGCCAGTTAACATTGTCAGCTTGACTGCTCTAGAATCACCGCTGGCATGTCTGTGAAAGACTTCCTAGATTAACTGAATTTGGAAGGCTCAACCTAAATGTGTGTAGGAACTCGTTGCCAGGAGCAGGTACAGCACAGTCCTCCTAAGGGAAGGGAAGCAGTGACCACCAGCGTTCACTGCTGGGGGACTGACCCCTCGATGCAGAGGTCAGTTGGTTTCTTCCGTAACCCGACCTGAGAGGTCCTTTGAACTTAGGTCCCGTAAACTGGGACATGACGGTCCCCACCTTGGCTTGCTTTTCCGACCTGCCCAAAGACGCTGCCTGGACAGGGATGTCAGGCTGGATGGATGATTGGCCTATCTCAGCCGATATACCCACTCCACTATTCACTTCCACAGCTGTATCTGATGATCTCCTCCGTACCGCCACAAACCAGCTGCGCCAGGTTGGTGGCCTGAGTGGATCTTCCATCCTACTCACTGTCACTGACAAGGAAATTTCAACCTGCTTCAGCTGAGAATGTTCAAAAAATAACGGACCTGGAATTCTGTGAAATGATGGTAATGGAGAATATGATTTATTGCCTGCTACAGACTGCTTTTATAAGCAAAATGACGTAGCTCCCAGAGCCAATACAGACCCCCAGTTACGTGCCACTGCATACACTGCTGCGCACAGGTCCCCCCCCCACCCTGCATAATGCACCTGGGCCACATTGTTTGCTCCTTCCTGGGGTGGGGTCAGAGAAATCCATTGACTCTCACCCACATGGTGCCCCGAGGGTAATAGCGGGAACTAAGCCGAATTTCAACTGATTTTTTCCAGCTACAAATGTTTGGCCTCCCGCCATCGCCCATGGGCTGGGGTCCTTGACTGAATAAAAAGGGGAAGCAAGATGAGCACCAGCACACATCTCTAGCTCCTCTTTCTGCTTCCTGACTGCATGCAAGGGAGCAGCTGTGAGACAAGTAACTAGGACACTGAGAGACTCTTGGCTCACTCATTAGCAAAAATAAAAAATCTTGGGGGCGGGGTTCAACTAGGACAACTCTGTTACACGTGATTCCTTATCCCCCAGAATACTGGGTAGTGGTACATAACCCTTTTCACATGATACTCTCACCTCCGCAGAACAGAAAGAGGCTGGAGAGTGAGTGGCTTCAGTGGTTAGAGCACGCACTGTTGGGTTGAGAGAGTTTGATTCCCAGTACCACACGTTAGCGTGGCTCACAAATGCCTATGATCCAGACCCAGAGGATCTGACGCGTCTTCTGGTCTCCAGGGACACGAGCAATCACACACACACCCTGCATCCATAATTTTAAAAGCTGGCTAGAGGGGGCTGGAGAGTTGTTGGCTTAGCGTTAAGAGCACCGACTGCTCTTGCAGAGGACCTGGTTCGAATCCCCAGCACCCACATGGCGGCGGAGAAACATCTGAAAGACAACACCTCCAGTTTCCGAGGGGTATCTGACACCCCTCTTCTGACCTCTGTGGCATTGCACGACATGGTGCACAAATCTGCATGCACACAGTACATTCCATACACATACAAAATAATAAAAAATTTTTTTTAATTAAAAAAAAAACAAGGGCTGGGGACGTAGTTCAGTTTGTAGAGTGATTGCTTAGCATTTAAGAGCACTAGCTTTTTTTTTTTTTTTTTGGCATATTTTGAGACAGGGCTCTCTTTAGTCCCCGCTGTCCTGGAGCTCAATCTGTAGAACAAGGATGGCTTATTCACAATATCCACCTGCCTCTGCCTCCCGAAGGGCTAGGATTAAAAGGTGTGTACCCACACGCCCACCTAAGCACTGGCCTATATCTTGTAGAAAGAACCATAAATTTGGCTCCCAGCAGTTCACTCGGTAGCTAAACCAGCAGTAACTCCATTTCCAGGGGATCCCATATCTGGGGCAGTTTTGCCCCCAAAAAAACACGAGTACTGTTTACATATATTCAGGGCAACACACGTGCACCGCTAAAATAAACTTTTTAGAAAAAGTGGCTGAGCAAGCAGAGCTGTTGCACGTCTCCAGGCAAAGGCATCACAAATCTTCACTTATGTTACTTGATTGGTTGTTGGTCAAAGCAAGTTATAAGGTCAAGACGAGGGGCTGGAGAAAATGGCCTAGCAGTTAAGAGCCAGACCGCTCTTACAGAGGACCCGGGTTCATGATCCCCAGCACCACATGGCGGCCAGAACCGTCTGAACTCACATTCATGAGAACTCCGTTTCTAGGGGAATCCACGCCCTCTTCTGACCTCCGACGCATTGCACCACAGGGCACAAACTACAGCAGACATACATTCATAGCACATACAGAAAATAAAATTAATAAAAAAAAAGGTCAAGACGATTCAGACTTCACCTCTTTATTTTAATGAAGGGACTGACATAGTGTTCTTATGGCTTTAAAAATATGATGGTGAAGTCAGCTGAACTTTGAGCATGTGTGTGGGAGCCTCAGTATGTTAAGGTGTGAGGTAAGGGATATGCCTGCATGTCTACAGAAGCAGGAGTGTCAAGTGAATTATTTCTATTGTTTAGGGTTTGTTGTTTGGTACAAAATGGGAATGAGGTCTTCAGTCAGGTGAATGGTGGTCTGGGGGGTTGGTGGAATGCCTCTGATTGTTCAGCCAAAAATAATACTGAATTCAGTATCTTTAAGGATACTTTAGAAGTTGGAGATGCTGCAAATATACTGTGATGGGGAAGGGAAATCTGGATAGTATTACAGAGCAGTGAGTGTCATGTTTCCTCTGGTAAAGCTTACGGTCTCTGAAGGGCTGGATTCCAGTATGTGGTTGCATTTGACTCAAAATGAGGTGCATAAAACTTCTTTTTGTGTACAGGGGCATCCACATAGTCCTGGTCTCCTCAAGAGGAACACGAGTCCGGGTGTGACCCAATTTTGTTGAGTGGAATATGGATATACTGATGTTCAGGATGAATGCCATATTGGTTGGTAATGTGGTGGTTAATCCTGGGGTGTCAACTTGATGTGACTGAAGAACCAAATATGAAAGAAAGGGATCTTCTTGATTGACACCCCTCAATCCGGATGGCCCACCCACCAATCATCGTGGCGGTGTTAACCTTCAGCTGGCAGCAGTATTAAGTCCATGGCAGAGTGACTGGTCCGTTTTTTTCCTGTGGTCTTGCACTCTCACTCACTGGTTTTTGTCTTGCTGCTGTGATAACCTCTTCGATCCCATCGTTGTACTGAGACCGGCAGACCTCCTGGAATCCCCTTTGGGCCTTCAGCACTCGATTTGGACTATGAGACATCCAGCTTCTGTGGATGAGCATTTCCCTGGATTCTTCCAGCCTTCCAGTGTGGGTGTGCTACTGTGACATCACTGTAGCTCTCGTCATGTGAGCAGATCAATCAAATTGTATATAGCTATATATCTCATCCCTGCTTGCTTCTGTGTCTTGTAGAGAACCCTGACTAATACGAACACTAGTTCTAACCTCATCAAAAGGTAATTTGCTTTCCCTGGGCTAGAACCAAGGCTATCCGTGTTTCTGGACTTGATATGTCAGGGAATGTGGACTTGGACAAACTGCTTGCTAACTCCAAAAGACTGCCAGGTTTTTGAACTTTCTCCTGTCAAGCTGTAATGATAATCTTCAGCTGCTTGATACTATCAATGTGGCTGTGACATCCACCTTCCGGCTCCCCATTCCTGGACTTGTTACAGGCATACGTAAAGAAATTGTAAGTGTCCTGGGTCCTCAGTAAGACCACCAGTATCACTGCTTGGATCCTGGGGGAGATCAATCAGGAGCTGGGAGAACTACAGGTTGGGCTGTAACACTGGCCACCAGAGACTACCTGCTTTTCTTTTTTAAAAAGTTTTAATATATATAGATATATATGTATATAGTTAATAAACAAGATTATGTTACAAATCGCATATAGACCCTGTGGACGTCCTCCTTCCACCCCCCCCACCCCACCAGATTCACCCATTTTCAGTCAGTTCTTTGATGCGAAGTCTTTTCTGTTGTCTGGTGGGTATTGTCTTACTTTCCAATATATATCACGGTCCCACAAGAAAATATGTACGCTGAGTTATTGGTGCTTAGCATCCACAGATGAGGGGTTACTATTTGTTTGTTTGTTTTTTCTGGGACTGGGTCACTTCACTTAACACAGTCCTTCTAGTTTCATCCTTTTACTTGCAAAAGTTCATGATGTTGTCCTTTTTTTTTTTTTTTACTGCTGCATAGAACTCCACTGTGTAAGATGTACCACATTTTTTCTCTATCCACTGGTCAGTTGAAGGGGTATGGGGTTGGTTTCCACCAGCTTTTTGCTATTGTGGAACAGAGCTGCAATAAATTAGCTGTGCATAGCTCTGTGAAGATGAGTCTTGTGGCATATACCCAGGAGCAGTATGACTGGGGTCAGGTGGTAAGCTCATTTTTGGGGTCTTCTGGTAGCACTCTCTGGTATTTCCAGAGACCAACTGTACAAGTGCAAGTGCTGTCTCAATACATCTTTCCCCATGCTTACATCAGGTCTTGCAGCAGGGCCTTAACGCCTCTCTTCTTGCAAGGTATCCCAGTTTACAGGCAAGAAGCCTTTAATTTTTGTGGGTTTTGGGGGGCTTGGAGATCCCCTGGCCACATCGTCCATTGGTAGAAAATCCATTGCTGATATCAAGCTCTCCTGTATTAATATATTTTGCTAAGTGCACAGCTTAAAGAAGACTTTTGTATTATATTTTTTTGGTTCTGAAGTAGGGGAGAATAGCCTTTTCACAGTTTCCTATGTTTATTCAATTAAAGAAAGCATTTTTTAAAATTTTTATTTATTTCTGTAGTGTATCAATGTACTGTCTGCAATGCAGGTTTGTGCACCCAATGCCGTGCATGATGCTGTGGAGGTCAGAAAGGGTGTCAGATTCCCCTGGAACGGCAGTTTATCCCTCCTTGGATTGGGAGTTTCAGACAAATTCTCAAGCCACCATGTGGGTGCCCTGGGGATCGAACCCGGGCCCGGACGTAAGAGAATCCAGCACTCTTAACTGCTAGGCCATCTCTCTAGCCCCAAAGAAAGCAGTTTTTTACAGAACTGGTACAGCCACATGGAAACAGTGTGGAAACCCGTGGAAGACTCAAAATAGCTTGCCATTTGACCCGGTTATACCAACGACAGTGTATAAGGACACACAAGACTCATCTTACTGCAGAAAGTAATGCACAACTATATTTACCGCAGCTCTGTTCACATGCAAAAATTTGGAACCAACTCAAATGCCCCGCAACTGACGGGTGGATAGGAAAAATGGGTACATGTACACAATGAGTTCTATGTAGCGGTAAAGAAAGACAACAACATGAAATTTTCAGGTAAGGGATGGGAGCTAAAGATAGTATAATTAAGTGAAGTAATACAGTCCAGAAAACAAACGAGAATGGTATCTCCATCTGTGGATTCTAGCGACCAATAAACCAGTTGTAAATATTCTGTGATAGGGATGCATATTAAAAGAACAACAACAGAAAGACTGCATCAGAAAACTGACTGAAATGGGTGAATCAGGAGGGAAATGGGAAGGGCGGGAGAGGGAAATGGGTCTAATATTTTGATTAATGTATATTTAATTGATGTGAGTTCAACAAGTATCCGATTTTTGGCCCAGACTCTGTCTACAGGGTTACAATAGTGTGTTAGGACTTAGTAAAAGTAAATATGTGTATGTTAAACAACATTTGTTTAAAGGTCTGATAAAAACGGTAATCATCTTAAAGTTAATTTGGAAATATAAATTGTCATCCACATTTTTTTACTTAAATCTGTATAACAATAAACTTTGGGCGGACACATACAAATGTTCTCTATAATTTTTTTTTTTTTATTTTTTTTGACACATACAAATGTTCTTCTCTTTTACCTGTAGGAGATTTAACTTAAGGAATTAAACATGCTTCCCAAATTAAAACGACATACAGTCACCCAGAACTGCTTGGGTGAATTTGAGGAAATCGTGCGACTTGTTCCTGCCCTATAAGGTATGTGTAATACAACTGCCTTTTTGAGACTCATGGGTCCCAAAAAACCAAAAACCTAAAATAAAAAAAAAAGGGGGGATACAGATATATATGAAACGTTTTGTGTCAAAAACTTTGCAATTCAATCTTAAAAAACTTAACTATGGGAAAAGTATTTGTATATTTCCACAGGTCAAAACATCACCAACTTTAATTCCTGAGAAAGAAAAGACACAACTTTGCATTGTGTGAGGATGTAACCAGGAAGTGCCAGCAGAAAGGTTGGCCCTCTGAACATTAAAGGAAGAAAAGCCTAGACTGCTACAGGCATCAAACCCCTTTTTGGATCCTACTTGTAACAACTATTTATAATGAGTTCCTAATGAAACTTACCTTAGCTATATTCCGCAAAGTTTATATGAGAGATTTTTCCTTGAATTCTCCTTCACAGAAGCAATGTATGATATGATGATGTGGTTGTTCTCTAACTGTAAAGTGGAGCCAACTGTTATAGATGTAATCTCGTTTTTGAAAAATTTTTCTTTTTTTTTAGTTCTGTATATGAATGATGTACTGTCCTGCATCAAGTTTGTGCACCCTGTCGTGCAAAATGCCGCGGAGGTCAGAAGAGGGGGTCGTAGTCCCCTTGAACTGGAGGTTCGCCCGTGAATTGGAGTTTAGGACGGTTCTTGGCCGCCATGGTGGTGCTGGGATCAACCCGGGTCTCTGTAAGAGTGGGGTCGAGGCTCTTAATAACTGCTAGTCCATCTTCTTCCAGCCCCGAGGTACTCTCTTATAAAGCCATTTTATTATTACTCAGTGTTCTGCAAGCATTTGCCTGTGGTTCTCATGGGTATGAGAAGCCATTTTATTATCAGTGTTCTGCAAACATCTGACTGTAGTTCTGCCAAGAGAATAAGATCAGAGCTTCAGGTGCTGTTAAGGTCCCTGGTTGCCCCCCAGTACCATGTTTTTATTGTTTAAAAAGTTATTGTTTTTTTTTTTTTTTTTTTTTTTTTTTTGTTTTTTTGTGTGTGGTGTGTGTGTGTGTGTGTGGTGTGTGTGTATGTGTGTGTCTGCATGTGTGTAAGTGCGCCTATGTTGTGTTTGCCCATGTAGGCTAGAAGAGGGTGTCATATTTCCTTGGAACTGGATTTAAGGATGTTTGTGAGCTGACTGATGTGGGTACTTTGCAAGAGCATCGATTTTCTTAACAGCAACCATCGCTGGGCAGCCCTAGACTCCAGTTATGACACTCAAAGCGTCAATGTCACAGGGTTTTTAAGAGGCATTTGTGATTATTTTCCCCAAAGAATTATAATAGACTGTTCATTATGTTTTGGCAAAACAGAGGCGCTCTGGATGCATGTTACAGAAATCAGAGTTGAGCGGGTGGTGGTGGCACACTTTAAGATGTAAAATCCCAGCACTTGGGAAGCACAGTCGGAGGATAACTATGAGTTAAAGAGGCCAGCCTGGTGTACAAAGTTAGTTCTAGCCCATCTGGTGCTACAGGAACCCTGTCCCAAAAGAAAAGACAAAACAAAACAAAAACAAAAACAACTAAAGGAATTCAGAGGTAAAAGTCGACTCAAATGATTCTGTGTCTGCCTGACCACCCCAGCGGTCCTGCCCCCCTGTAGGGGAAATAACTACTAATTAACTAACTAACTAACTAACTAACTAACTAAATAAATAAATAAATAAAATTATACTATCTTTTCTATCAAAGGGTTAAATAAGACAAAACCTCATCAAAAAAAGTAAGGTTGGGGCTGGAGAGCTGGCTCAGCATGTAAGAGCGCTGGCTGCTCTTGCAGAGGATCTGGGTTCCAGTCCCAGAACCCACAATGCAGCTGAGAACCGTCTGTGACACCAGTTTCAGGGGATCCGAATCCCGCGTCTGACCGTCAAGATGCATTGCAACAACATGGGTGCACTTACATAGGTGCAAGAGGCCTTACAGTCATGCACTAAAATATAAAAATATCTTTAAAAATGGTAAAGAAAGAACTTGTTTAAATTCTAGATTCCTCCAGGTGACCCAACCCACGCGGGTCAGTCAACTGGGTCCTAGAAGAGAAGGAGTGAGGGGAAAAGGACAAGGGTCATGAGGAATGGAGACAAGACAGGGCTCTGATCAAGTCTCATTTATTGTACAATAGGGCTTCTTATTTGTAGACAAGCTGTGGGAAATTTTCAAGAGAAAGTTCTGCACAGAGATACATGCCTATTGCCATATCAGTAAGTTCTCATGACCATGAAATTTACTTGGGCAGCATACTTGTCACAGTTCCCAGAACATTATTTATGTTCTCTGAAATGTCACCAGAGCTTAGAGCCGGCAGGTAGCGGAAATGCAGTTGTTTAACCACAGAGTGCTTGCCAGGCAGGATCCCTGCAGGCCGTACCTTCCTTTATATAAAAGAAAAGCAAGGCAAGAGCAAAGAAGCTGTGTTCTGTCCTTAGGTTCGGATGCTGCGCAGGCAAACCCTCTTTAGCCATCATGGGCAGTGAATTCCTAGCAGCATCCACCCCCCTGTCCTTATCTTGAGTAGGGCAGGGCTAGCCCCGAGTCTGTGATCCCCATTACCATCACTGGGACTAATCCAGCTTAGCAAGCGTTTGACCATAACGATGTGCCCCTCAGAATAAGCAGGGGAGTCCTGCATCGCCAATTGTTGGTAATGAACCTGTAGGGGTTTGGCTTGAATGGCCTCTATTTGGGATCGTAGAAATGTCATTATTTTATTAAATAGCACTGGACCAAGAGATATCACGAGGAGGAGCCCAATTAAAGGACCAAGAATGGTAGACAAAAGAGTGGTCAGCCAAGAAGTATTAAACCAATTGCTAAACCAACCTTGTTCTCATTCCCGTTGTTTTCATTGTTGTAGTCCTTCCCTAACTTTTTGTAGGGAATATTTAACCACACCAGAATGATCAGCATAGAAACAACACTCTTCTTTTAGGGCGGCACACAAACCTCCCTGTTGCAATAGTAACAGATCTAGGCCCCTTCAATTTTGCAGGACAACCTCAGTTAATGAAGATAGTTAGATGATGAAGGTACCCACCCCTCAGCAGTGGTCTCACATCCCCAGTAAGCACAATCACTGTGTCCTCCACATCTCTTACTGTTACCAACTGGGCAGACATAAAATCCAGTCCAAGATAACAACTTTTTTGCCCAAAGTTTATCAAAAAAAGCAAATGTGTGTGAAGTGGGATCCTGGAAGAGCAGGTTCAGCATGTCCACCTCCACCGAAGGCCACCAGGTACCTCAAGAGTGAGTTCCGCTGACTTGGGACACCACAGACTGAGAGCGTGGTGCAATGATTCTCCAGGTTATATTCCAAGGTTCATGAATATTGGAGGTCGAGAATACCCAAGATGTGTAAATGCTGAATAGGAGTTTCACGATCAGGAAATGCAAATCTTGTATTGCCTGTGGATAAAAGATTTAGATTTATCTCAGGAATGGGAGTCATTCCTGGATGATTGGTTATTCTGTCTTATTAATCTTTCAGGCAGCCATCTGGTTGAATCAGCTTCTTTTGAGTAAATGCATACTGATCCTCTTCCCCAAATAAGGACTGGATCTGGTCCATTCCATTTGTTAGTAAGGGGATCTTTCCATATGACTGATGCATAATGTTCTTTTGTTGTGGACTTTCAAAATCTTTCTGCAGCCGTGCAGCCGTCACGGTCCCCAAAATTTAAAAAGTTAAAATTAAAAGTGTAGAATTAAGAATGTTACGTGGGAACCCTTTGGTAGGGTACCATTCCCCCTTTTTTACCTTATTAAAATAAAGACTTGAGCATTGATGAGCTCTTTAACTAATGCCTTGTCCATGGGGGTTACTAGGGATGCTTTTTTTTAAAGTAAGACGAGTTTTTTTTACAGAAAGTTTTAGAGGAGGCACTAGTGTACCCGGGGCCGTTGTCCGTTTTAATGGTGGTAGGAATGCCCAGGGCAGGGAAGGTGTGTAGGAGGTGAGTAATGACATTTTTCATAGCTTCTCCTGGTTGGAGAGTAGCAAAGAGGAAGCCACTAAATGTATCAATACAGACATGAGACAATTTTAATTGCCAATTCAGGATAAAGAAGTGACATCCATCTGCCATAAGGCATTGGGCACAAGACCTCTAGGATTTACACCTAGATGTAGAACAGGAGAATGGGGTGACACAAGTTGACAATTGTTTGACAATGTCTCTAGCTTGTTCCTTGGTTATTTTGAATAATAAACGAAGGATGTGAGCATTAAGGTGATGTAGAGAATGAGCTTGAGTTGCTAGGTCAATAGGAGACACGGGTTGAGAGATCATAACTAATCGAGTGGCAAGATCTGCTTTATCATTGACCATGGACAGTGGACCAGGTAACACTGAATGAGCCCTTAAGTGTCCCAAGTAGAATTTGTGCTGTCTATGGATTATGAGAGTTCTACACTGTTCAAAGAGCTGAGCAGTGGTAGAGGTATGTTTTATCTGACTGGCTGTTTCTAGATAAGGAATGGACAGAGCCAAGTAAGCGCTATCAGTGTAAATATTTAGCTGCGAATAAGGAAAGGCCTGGAAA
Source organism: Rhizomys pruinosus (assembly GCA_009823505.1). Classification (NCBI taxonomy): domain Eukaryota; kingdom Metazoa; phylum Chordata; class Mammalia; order Rodentia; family Spalacidae; genus Rhizomys; species Rhizomys pruinosus. The sequence continues at coordinate 263,986 of VZQC01001405.1, read as the reverse complement.
ACAGCTAGTAGTGCATAAAGCTCTACTAATTGGGCAGATTTGGATGGAGTAAGTTGAAAGAAAACAAGTTTTTTTATATTGGATAAAATGATGCAGCACGGCCTGACGAGGATCCATCTATAAATAGAGTAAAGCGTCTGAGAGAGGCTCTGAGGAGGTGACTTTTGGAAATATAAACTCATGTCTGTTGCAGAACTGCACAAGCTTATCAGGGGGGTAATGGTTGTCTAAATTCCCCGAGAACGACGCACAAGCTATAGGCCATTTTTTGGTGGTTTGTAACAGCCAATCTAATTGAATTTTGGTATATGGCTGCACAATATTTTTTGGATCTTTACCAAAATATTTTTTACTAGTTTCTCGGCCAAGTCAGATAAGGTCAGCAACTGAGTTATAGTATGGATAAATGACCTTTTTGGGGGAGGAGGGCAAATGAACCCACATGATGGGTGCAGACTGCCAGAAAACTGCAGTGGGGAGTAATAAATGTTTAAATTAAATAAGAAACAAGGGTTAGAATAGTCAATATTAGGGACAAATTGGGAGTCTATGGTGGCAGCTACCTTTTGCAGGGCTAGTTGGCCCTCATTAGTCAGGGACCTAGAGGACCGGGGGTCAGAATCACCTCTAATAATGTCAAATAAAGGTTTTAATTCTCCAGTGGTAAGTTTTAGATAGGGTATTAACCAATTAATGTCTCCTAATAGCTTTTGGAAATCATTGAGCATTTTAAGATGATCAGTCCTAAAGGAAGTCTTAGCGCTAGTTATTTTTCTGCCATGAGGATGGAAACCAAGATATGTATAAGCATCTTGGAGTTGGATTTTATCTGGGGCAATTTGTAGACCTGCTTGGCTTAAAGCTTCTTGCATAGCGAGAATGAAACAGTTAAGAATCTGTTGACTTTGGGAACCTGCCAACAGTATATCATCCATGTAATGTATTAGGTAGATGTTTGGCCAGGCATCCCTGACCTGTTGAATGGCAGCGGCCACAATTTTTTGGCATAAAGTGGGACTATTTGCCATACCTTGTGGCAACACTCACCACTGATACCTTTTCATGGGTTCTTTAAAAATTAATAGAGGGGACTGAAAAAGCAAATCTTTCCTGGTCATCTTTATGCAAGGGGATGGTGAAAAAGCAATCTTTTAAGTCGATGAAAATTTTGTAATAATCTAAAGGAACAGCTACTGGTATTGTGAGGCCAGGCTGAAGAGCTCCCATAAGTACCATATAGTCTGATTAACTGCTCTCAGATCCTGCAGCAGCCTCCATTTTCCTGATTTTTTCTTGATGACAAAAATGAGTGTATTCCATGGTGAGTTACTAGACTCAAGATGTCCTGCCTCAAGTTGTTCCTCCACTAACAACCGGGATGCCTGTAACTTTTCTTGAGTAAAGGGCCATTGATCTACCCAGAAAGGTAAGCTGTACCTCCCCAATTAGCAATGTCATAAGTCCAACATTATTACCTGGAAAGGTTGGCAATGCGTTGCCTCTTACAGGCGTCATAATACTAACTCAAACTTCCACACATAAAAAATCTCCTCCACTTAGTACAGCCTTTGTTGTTTTGTACCAGTCCTCAAGAGTTAACCATAATTCACTGATGTTTTCTATCATGGTCAAAGTAAATGGTGCTTGGGGTCCATATTGTGAAACTGCAATCTTAAGCTCTTTTAGGGTCTTAAATTCAAGCCTCACATGTACACAATCCCACCAAGGGCCTTCTCCTTCTTCTCCTTCGCCTCCTCCCTGCTCTCTTGTCGCTTATAGGATGACCACTCTAAGTGCAGGGTCTCGTAAAGGTTATGGGGGGGTTGCCTCGTGAGGAGGGAGAAGAGGAGAGGATTAAAAGATAATGATTGGGAAGGCCTGGAGTGGGAGTTTTCTTTAAGGCGAGAATCAATTCTGATGTTCCTGCACTAATTTTATCTGTAATTTCAAGTGTTCAATTTTTTGTTGAAGTTCTTTCTGAGGATCAGAGGCAAGCATTAGAACTGGGTTTTTAAGTACATATGGTGGGGGCTTATGAAAGGGAGGCCAATCTTTATTTTTATATTTGGCCCTGCCATCTCCAGAGTCCTCCTGATCTGTGGGATTAAGGGCCTCAGGATTGGAGTACATATTAAGCGAGGAAAGGTTGGGATAGATCTTTGGAACTAGTTTTGGAATTGGTTTTGATGGAGGAGAGGAATTTTGTATGGAGGGTTTCTGGCCTGAACCATCTGATGTTTACTGACTCATTTTTCATAGTGTATTTTAATCAGGTCCTCTGAAATTGGAGTTTTTGTCTGCAACTGATCAGGTGGAGCAACAGATTCTCCCTGACATGCTGCCATAACAACTCGAGATTGCTCACCTAAAATGTCATTAATCAGGCTCCAATAGGAAAAGGCAGTAACAGGAATTTTATTAGGGCCAAAAGTCTTATAGTAATCTTGGAGTGCGTCTCCTACGCGCTTCCATATTTTAACATCTATAGTCCTTTCTTGAGGGAACCAAGGACAGATTTCCTTAACGAAGTCAAAAAAATTAAAAAATGGCTGGGTTTTAAGCCTTTACTCCTGCGCCTTGAGGGTTTTGCTTCAATTGTCGCACAGAAACTTACTGACTTAATTCTTGTCCCATATTAACACAGCACTTATCTCGGTTTATGCAGTGGCAGGTTCCCGTGGTGCAAACTGAAACTAAAATTCTCTTCACGCCAGCCTTTCGCTGCTTCCCCTTCACGGGGNTTTTTTTAATACAACCTAGGACTACATGTCCAGGGTTGGCATCACCCAACATGGGCTGGGCTCTCCCAATCACGTTAACAATCAAGAAAAAAGCCCACAATAGGGCTACAGTTCAGTGAGGGGACAGTCCTCACCTGAGGTTCCTCCGCCCGGGTTGTGCCAAGTTGACAACTAAGCTGTCCAGAACAACTGCCAAGGGGAAGCTGGAGAACAAACAACAAATTTAAAAAAACTGATTACATCTTGCATATTTTAGTGTGTGTGTGAGTGTGTGTGATGTGTGTGTGTGTGTGTGTGTGTATTTGGTCGCACAGTGTACATGTGGAAGATCAGAGGCCTCCTTCCATCATGTGGGTTCTGGGGATGAACTTGGATCATCAGCTGTGTGCAAGGGCCTTTGACTCACGCCCATTAACAAATAACCATTTAGACCGTGAGCTGGTAATCTCTTCTGTTATGTAACTATCTAGACCAGAGAAAAGGCAAAAGGAAAACAATACAGAGACAAAGGCAGTGTGAGGAGGGAACTGTTGTCATTGAATAAAAGTGGTGGAGTTGGACAAGGAACGAGCAGTGTGCCCTGACTCAGTCAGTTCATACACGGCCTGGTAGGTCCCCACCACAAAGCCCACAAAGCCCAAGATGCTGATGAGGACATCCTTCATGATGGTCAGGGGGCTCATGCCCTCTGAATAGAAGGTGGTGATCTCCAGCAGGGGCGGGATGATAAGGGCGAGGGCACTGCCACTCACGGAGCCCACCAGGGAGAGGACCAGGTCCAGACGCGGGATGAGAATGGCCAACAAGCCTGCGAGAAACGACGGAGACAGAGGAGAATCCCAGGCTTAGCCAAGCCTGTGAGGATCGTTATGAAATCATAAGAAGCAAACTCAGTTTCAAAAGTAAAAGCTGAGGCTAGGGAGGTAGCAATTCGGAGGAGTCTGGCCTAGCTGAGGGCTAGGAGGTGAGCTCATTGGTGGGAGTGCGGCCTAGCTGGGCTGGAGGTGTGCTCATTGGTGGAGGCTGGCCTAGCTGAGGGCTAGGAGGGTAGCTCATTCGGTGGAGTGCTGGCCTAGCTGAGGGCTAGGGTGGTAGCTCATTCGGTGGAGTGCTCGCCTAGCATGTAGGAAACCCGAGTTCATCACCAGCACCACATAATCTGGGCATGGTGGCTCACACCTGTAATCCCAGCCTTTAGGAAGGGGAAGCAGGAGGACCAGGAACTCAAGGTCATCTCTGGCTACACAGAGACTTCAAGGCCAACCTGTGCTAGGTTAGACCTTGCCTCAAAAAACAAAAACAAACCAGCCAAAAGTCTGCTTAACACTCCTGTTCCCATCTCTTGGAGACCACACGTTGGAAATGCGGGGTGCCTCCTTCCAGTCGTTTGAATCTGCACATTCGTTTTGTTGGGCTGTGGGGAGGAAAAGCCTTTTCCTTATGTGCTTCAGTGCTTGGGAGTCTGAAATCTTAACTGATGTTCTGTCTCTTCGTGTAATAGAGACTGGGCTTGCTTCATGTCCACAAGGCTCCAGGGTCCAATCTCCAGCATCTACCTCTCCCTCTTTCATAAATAAAAATGAAGTGGAAGGTTCCCTAGTTTTGGATGGTTCAGTCATTCCAAGAACAGCCCCCTGCTAGGTCACAGACAGGAGGCAGAGCGTGTTTTCAGAGTGTCCTATTTAGGCAGCAAAAGAGTTAGGCAATGCTAATTGCTGTTTAAATGCAGATGGCTTCAAATGGTCTTTTTTGTTTTGTTTTCTTGAGACAAGGTCTCTCTGTAGCCCCAGCTGGCTTGGAACTTGCTATGTAGAACAGGCTGGCCTCCAAATAAAAGAGATCTGTCTGCCTCTGCCTCCTGAGTGCCAGGATTAAAGGTGTGTGCCACCTCTCCCAGGGCCTCTGTCAAATGATCTTTATGCATATATTTTCTGTTCTTTGAGATCACTGTGTGTGTGACAGGTACTTTGATCATGCTGCCCCCCCGCCATCCTCCCCACCTCCCCACCACCCACTCCCTCGGTCCCCACCCCCTCCCCCCTCCTCCTACCCCCCACGGCCCCTCCCCCACCCCCACTTACCCCCTCCCCACTCCGCTACCCCCAGACTTCTCCTGTTCCCCTACCCATTCGCTCTGGACTTCTTTTTTTAATTTATTATTTTATAATTTTATGATGTTACGTCTGGCAGTGGGTAAGTGCAACCCAAGTCGTGGCAATGCTGTGGAGGTCAGAAGAGGTGTTGGGAAATATTCCCCTGGAAACTGGAGTAAAGACGGTTCGTAGCCACCAGGGTGGGTGCTGGAAATCGAACCCCAGTCCTCTGCAAAGCAGTCCGATGCTCTTAACTACGGCGCTGCCATCTCTCCAGCCCCTGGTCTTTTTTTTTTTTTATTTTGTTGTTGTGCTTTTCGAGAATGGTCTCCTGATGCCCCACTGTCCTGGACCTCACTCTGGGGACCAAAGGCTGGCCTTGAACTCAACAAAACTAGCCAGCCTCTAACAAGTCCTTCTGACTTCATTCAAACTGACCACTGAAGTTTTAATTACGGTGCGTACATGAGCATGGGTGTGGGTTTTTTTTTAATGTTGTGTCCAAATTTATATAACAGTATGAGGGGCAAAAACAGTACCTATTGGCAGAGTATTCTTCCTGCCCCACCCCCTTCAGTGTCAGCCTTGGAAAAAAAAAGTTTGGGGAAAGATGGCCGGCTCCAGGCTTTTTCAATGACTTATGGGCTCAAATCCCATTTTATTGTCATACATTTTAATTATTTGTGATATGTGTATATCGTATGAGTCTGTGTGTCACATCATAGCACATGGAGGCACAGGACAACTTGAAGGAGATTTGGTTTCTCCTTTCTACCATGCAAGGTCCCCAGGGATCCAACTTAGGTTGTCATGTTAGGCAGAAAGTGCCCTTACCCCTGAGCCATCAATACCACCCCCCCCTCCTCTCCTTCCCTCCTCCTCCTCCTCCGCCTCCTCCTCATCATCATCAATCATCATCACAATAAGAGACAGTGTAGTCAAGGTAGTATGACCTTGGAACTTCTGATGCCCTGCCCCCACCTCTGGAATGCTGGAGACGTGGCACGACCACATCCTGTTTATGCATGTGCTGGGGAGAGTAACGACAGGGCTTTGTGCAGACCAGGCAGCACTGTAACCCACTAAGCAAACATGCCACCCGAAATCTCTCACTGGCCGTTATTTGTCAAAGTCTTACTTTATGAAAGTTCTCATGGGGGAACAACTAAAATGCTACAAAATACTGACTTCCTAGGAGGCATTTGGCACAGTGCCTGGCGAATGCCAAGTGTTGATTTGATTGCCAGTTATGGTCATTTGTTATGCTAAATGCCATAAATTTGTCCTTTGGCTGCATCAGTAAGTCTTTCCCAATTAGAATTTTAGGGGCCTGAAGAGATTGGCTCAGTGTTAAGAGATGAACCAGGTTCATTCCCCAGCACCCACATGGCGCTAACAACCATACTGTAACTTCAGTTCAGGGAATCTGAACACCCTCTTCTGACTTCCCATGAGCATTGAATGACAACAGGCGCATTATGTACATGCAGAGAATACATGATATGTTATAATTTAAAAAGATTAAAATATTAAAAAAGAATTCTAATTTTACTTAAAAGGGGCCCAAGTGAGTTAATAATACCCAAAAGGCTTTGGAGCAATCCCTAAAGTACAGTCAATGCTGGTTGCTATGACTACAGTGTGGTTGGTTCCTCACATCTCTCAGGAAGTGGTCAGCAGCTCCCTGAGCCCCGGTCCCTACTTACATGTGAGGAAGACCATGGAGAGACGTGTAGTCAGGTCCACAGGCTGCGCCCAGCGCTTGGACACCCAGGAGACAGTGACAGGTATGATGATTTCTGCGGGGACATAAAACTGCAGGGTATAGGTGCACAGGATGCCGACAATGTAGAGCAGCTTGACTGACTGGTATAGCCTGCAAGACACAGTGATGCTCTCCACAGCCTCGCTCTCACACAGCAGTCCCCGTGGACATCAGTCAGCCTCCGACTTGGGGACAATCCCTTGGGTTTCTGTTTCCGTGTTTGAAAATGAAGGCATGGGGCATTCAGAGGGGAGAGGAAGTCTCACTCGAGTATGTGGAGAAGAAAGTGAAGCGTCAAGACCCATCTGTAGGTGAAGGGTGAGGAGCTCTCAACATGCACGTGCAGTCTTTGACACACTCACAAGTGTTGTTCAGGTTAGGCTGAGGCCAGATGCCCTGCCCAGGAGACTCAGCTGGCAAGTGGCCAAGACCCTGAAGCCTGGGTCTAAAGTTCCTTGTGCCTAGAGTCTCTGCATCTACGGTGCTTAGCATGTCAGGAGCCTAGTGCTGATTGGTTGGGAGAAATAGAGAGTACCAAATAATTGAGAAAGACATTATAGTGGGGTTGTGTGGAGAGTCCTGGTGGAAGGAGAAAGGAGATGGGGAGACAGGGTCACCTGCAGGCTTGAAGCTGGAGACAGAGGGCCTCAGCCTTGGGGGGGACTAGCTCGTGTGTGTGTGTGTGTGTTAGAATGTAGTGTGCGTGTGTGGTGGGTGATAGTGATAGAATGTAATGTGTGAGGAATTGTGATTATGTGTGTTAGAATGTAATGTGTGTGAGTGTCATGTTGTGTGTGATAAGAATGTGATTGTGACATTGGTGTGGTGACTGAGATGTGTGAGTGTAGGGTGTGTGTGTTATAGACCATTTGGGTGGTTTTTAACTTTGTAACAAAGGTTGTAAGCCACAAAGTTCATACTAGAGAACCTTGCTACTAAGTTACACAAACAGCCAAACCTGCCCAGTGCCCCAGGGCGGACTCCATGCAGTTGTGGATAAAAGCTAGCTTTAATATTTCTGTTTCTTTGTTGAAAAAATTGTTTGAATTTATGCATATGATGTATTTCCTGAATGTATAAAAGTGAAACCCATGTCATATAACAGTGGCCCATACAGGGTCAAAAGAAGGTGTTGGGAAGCTTGGAGAGTTGGCTCAGTGGTTAAGAAGGCCAACTTGCTCTTGCAGAGGACCCGGGTTTTGAATTCCCAGCACCCACATGGCAGCTAGAATGGGTCCTTAAGCCAGGTGTGGTGGATACATGCCTTTAATCCACGACACTCGGGAGGCAGAGGCAGGTGGATCTCTGTGAGATTCAAGCAAACCTGGGTAACAGAGTGAGTTCACCGGCCAGCTGGGGCTATAAGGGACCCTGTCTCAAAAAAAAAAAAAAGAAGGTCTTGGATCCCCTGGAAACTGGACTTACAGACGGTTGTTATCTGCCATGGGGGTGTTGGGAATTGAACCCAGGTCCTCTGCAAGACAATCAGTGCTCTTTTTTTTTTTTTTTTTTTTTTTTTGGTCTTTTGAGACAGGGTCTCCCTGTAGCCCAGCTGACCTGGAATCACTCTTAAGACCAGGGTGGGATTGAACTCACAAAGAAATCTGCCTGCCTCCTGCTCCTGAGTACGGATTAAAGGCGTGTGCCACCACGCCCGCGCCCAATCAATGCCTCCTAACAACTGAGACAATCTCCAAGCCTCTTCATTTTTTTTTCTTTTCTTTTCTTTTCTTTTTTTTTTTAAGGAATTGGCTGTAACATGTTTTTTTTAAGAATTTTTTAATGACATTTTTTGGTGGTGTGTATGTTGCCCATTGTGCTTCCTGTGGAAGTCAGAGGACAACCTGCTGCAGTGGTTCCCTCCTTCCACCACATGGGGGTACTGGAGATCCACACAGGTCTTGGCCTGGTTGACAGTGCCTTTACCCCCTGGGCCATCTCACAGGGCCCCTTCTGTTCCTTATTTACACCAGCCCTGCTTCTTGGCACACACCATCTACCTCACTTCTATCAGTCTAAACTACACAGATCTTTGGAAATTCTCTACTTTTGAGCAAGTACCACAAGCCAGGTAGTTTGGGACGTGGCTCAGTTTAGCACTCAGGACAACTGTACTTTACAGATGAGGGACCTGAGGCTTGGGGGAGGTGACATGAACCATCCCTGAGCACAAGTTCCGGGGTGGTACAAGTGAACCTGGGAGCTCGGGTCTGGTCCAACTCTCTGGGTGCCCCATGCTGACTCCTTCCTTTACCATTCAGTGTGCATCTCTGGCTGGCTTCCTTCCCTGGTGTGTCATGGTCCCTGTGCACGTGCTGTCCACCGCTCATCCACTACCCGAGTTTCAGAGCTACAGCAGAACTAGGGCTTGAAGGGTGGAGTGTTTACCATGTGAAGGGCAGAGTCCTTGCCCCCCTGTGTCTATACTGGAACTTCTAGCAACCGGCAGAATGTGACTGGCTGACAAAGAGTTTATCATGTTGGGAAAGAGCCCTGCGTGGGCAGATTAGGCTTTTAAGTGACTGTTTAAAAAGATGGATTAGGGCTAGAGAGATGGCGATGTTTTAAGAGACTGGCTATTCTTGAAGAAAACCTGGGTTCAAATCCAGCATCCACTGCTGCTAACAACCCTGTATCCCCTCAAGTTCTAGGGAATCTTGATACCTTCCTTCCTGTCCTCCATAGGCATTTGCATGATACTGATACACTTAATACACATGTAGGCATAACACTCATACACATAAAATAAAATAAAAATTTAAAAAAAGATGGGTCCCACCCCTATACAACTCATGACAGACCTGCACATGAGAGAAAGTGTACAATACATTGTGGGTTTGTGCAGTACAAAGTACAGCCCTATGGATGTTGTGGCACCTGAATGGTCAAAGCTGACTGAAAGTCCACTGAATTTCTGTCTTAATGGCTTGTGTCAACAGTGTGTGTTTATATGGATGGGTATAATGGTCATGTATGTGCATAGCACATTTGGAGCCAAAAGGGTTGACCTGAGTGTCTTCTCGATCATTCTTCTACCTTATTTTTAAGGCAATGGTCTTCACTGAACCTGGAGCCATGATCAGATAGACTGGGCTGGCCAGTGAGCCCCAGGCTCTCCTCTCTGAACTTCCCCGACCCTGGGATTACAGGCATGTGTGACAGTGCCTGGCATTGTATGTGGCTGCTGGAGGTCGTCATGCTTGTGTGACACATACTCTTCCCCACAGAGCCAGTCCCCCTGGCTTAGAGGACGGCCCTACTGGCAGTGCCAGACAAGATTTGGTCACGAGGCTTAGGAAGTAGAATTAGGTTTCCCTCACAGACAGGAGCTGTTTTGCTCTCTGACAATGCTCCTGACTTTTCCCCTTAGGTGACACACACTTTCCCTTCTTCCTCTAGGTACATTCTCCATCACACTGACATACCAAGACCTGGCTCAGTCTGGGGGCAGCTGGGGACAGATGGTCTTGATAGCTCAAGGTTCCAAAGCAGCTTCACCTTGCCCTGTGGGAGGGTCACTAGTTCTGAGTCTCCCTGCTGTGACTGGGAGAGGTGGAGACCCCCAGGTTTCTACCCATTCTTCAGTCCCTACCCCCTGAGAGCCCATGAAGTACCAGCAGTTGGGTAGGTTAAGGGTTATGCTGGCTTTGACAGTGTCTCCAAACCGCAGGAATCCCAGAGCTCCGATCGTGACATACAGGGCAGTGACGATCAACATCCCCAAAGACAGGATGGTTGGGAAGTGGCGGGAGTCCTTCATCTTGTTTTCCAGAGGCAGAACCTGCAGCACATCACAGTGTGAGGAGGAAGGTAAAGACCAACACAACAACAGTAACTATAGCAACATAAAGAAGGGAAGGGATTGCCACTTCCAGGCTCATACCCCAATGAATCCAGAACAGGGCTTTGTACACTCTGGGTCACAGTAGTTACTGTTGTTCATAACAGCCAAAAGGTGGAAGACACCCAAGTGTCCATCAGGAGAAAACAGATATAGAAAATGTGGTATATCCATGCAAATGGAATATTATTCAACCTTTAAAAAAAGAAGGAAATCCTGACATACGCTACTACATGAATGAATCTTGAAGACACTGTGGTAAATGAAATAAACTGATCTCAAAATGACAGTTACAGTACAATTCCACTTACAGCTGGGACCTGGAGTAGTCCAGTTCATGGAGACAGGAAGTGGAATGGGGGTTTCTAAGGGCCAGAGGCAGAGAGGAATGGGAGATTTTTATTAGGCAAGTACAGAGATTTTGCTTTGATGATCAAGAGAGCTCTGGAGATGGAGGATGGTTTCAGGAGATGTGAGTGTGGTCAAGGCTGTACAGTTCATGCTTGGTATAGTTTGGCACAATCAAAGGCAAAAGTGGGCGCTAGAGAAATGGATCAATGTAAGAGCATCTGTTGCTCTTGTGCCGGACTGGGTTTAGGTTACCCACCCACATTGGGCAGCTCAAACCCACCTATAACCCAAGCTCCAGGGGATCTGGACACCCCCTTCTGGCCTCCTTGGGTACTACACTCACCCTGGTGGTGCTGGATACTTTAGTTCAACCTGTGAAAGGCTGGGTGAGGGAGCCTCAATCGGGAAATGTGGCTCCATTGGATTGGCCTGTGGCACATCTGTGCAGTATTGTCCTGATTGTCTAGCAGTGTGGGAGGGCCCAAGCCCACAATGAGTAGTGCCATCCTGGGCAGGTGTTTGTGTACTGTATAAGAGGTCAAGGCTGGGCATGGGCCAGGGGAGCAAGCAGGAACAGCATTCCTCCAGGGCCTGTGCTTCAGCTTCTGCCCAGGTTCCTGCCCTGAGTTCCGCTTTGGGCTCCCAAGTGAATGAACTGTGACCCAGAGATGTAAGCTGAAATAAACCCTTTCCCTCCACAAGTTGGTATTGGTCAGAGTTTGTCACAGCAATGGGAAGAACAAACTAGGGACACCTGGCATATTCCTCGCATAGGCATACATAACACAGAAAAAAGGTAAATTTTTTAAAAAAGGGTGAAATAAAGGAAATAGAAGGAAGAGGTGGGTGGGAAAAGGCCAAAGGGAAATGAGCGAAAGAAGGATGAAGGACAGCTTAGTGTTGAAGATGAGTGTGGACTCTGCGAGGTGGGGGTCCCCAAGTAATCCAGACAACCATCTCAATACCTTGGGCAGTCAGACCGGCCAGCGCAGGCCTTTTCCCTGAACAGCATAGTTTTCCTTTTGTTTATATTAATTCAGAGAAGCATTTTGAAGCCTTAACATACAGGAGAGAACGCATACTGCTTGTCTTCCCAGGGCTGGCTTCTTTTTATTTTCCTTCGTTGCCGTCCAGCACCCACGGGCCGCCCACAATGACCTGACGCGAATCCAGTCAACCGGATGTCCAGCAGACCGAAGTACTTCGATGGAAACGGCAAAAGAGTTCCACGAGATTGAGACAAACAGCGCTCTGATCACGAGTTCTCATTCATTGTAACAAAAAGGAGCTTCTATTTGAGACTTAAAGCACTGTGGGAAATTTTCTAAAGAAAGTTCTGCACAGAATACACGCCTCTTCCATATCAGAATTTCATGACCATGAATTATCTGACAGCCCCACGTGCACCAGTCTGACATTTATGTTCTCTGAAAGGTCACCAGTGCTTAGAGCTGGCAGGTAGCTGGAAATGCAGTTGTTAACCCCTAGAATGCTGCAGGCAGGATCCTGCATCCAGGGCCAGCACTTCTTGAAATTAAACTGTGTTCAGGGTTGCACTTGGTGTTTAACATTGCACTCTGTTTATCCACTGCATCACTTTAAACCAGTCAATCTCCTCAGAATGAGGTGGAGCTCTGATACTCACATGAGGCCCAGGACCCTTTCTCATTGGGAATAAAACATCGTAGGCGAATCCACCCATCTTGCTTGTGCTTGCCTGCAACACTTGCTGCAGAAGTCAAAGCTTTTTGCCTCTGCGGGTCTGACTGTGCACAAAATCTTGGTCATTTTCTTTTCTTTTTTTTGTGTGTGCATGATGTAAACTGTCTGCATGTATGTCTGACACCCAGTTCCTGCCAATGCTGCGAGGTCATCGCCCAGTGCTGCAGAGGTCAGAAGAGGGTGTCGGATTCCCTTGGAACTGGAGTTAATACAGATGGTTCTCAGCCACCATGTAGGTGCTGGGATGGAACTGAGGTCCTCTGCAAGCGGTTGCACTCTTAACCACTAGGTCATCTTCCAGCCCTTGTCGTAGGTCATTTCTTGTAGACCCCAACGAGCCATTTCTAACAACTGGCTCATCTGCTTTTCCACTGCCTGCTCATTTCGGTATTTCTGAGCTGACTAAAACTTTTGCTGTATTGGATGATAACACATAACGGTAGTTCACGCAGTCCGCCGCTCTGTCTGTCCCCACCCCACCTTATCAAAGAAAAAAGGGCATCACGCCTATTTGATAGAAGTAAAATGTTGGTAGCAATCTACCAAGACTAGAGTAGGATAAAGATACTTCCTAATCAGAAGCACCGCTACCAAGAATTAACAGTCGTGACAGATTGGAAAATGTGACCGGTACATTCAAAACTCTCAAACTTCTGACATCAAAAAACAATCAAGGAAAGTTGCAGAGACAATCCCACAGAGTTGAGGAAACCTTCACTGCTAGAAAACATCTGTACAATACAATATTCTTCAGAAATATTAAACACTTACTTCAAAAAACAATAGAAAAGAAATACCAAATATGACTCCAACTCCAGATAGATGGAGCTAAGATTTGTCTGAACCCAGAGACTTACAAGTGAGGTTAAGTTTAGTAGTTATGGCTGAAGAAAACCACCTTAAGAAGTGATTTCAACCAGGCACTAATCATTGTATAGGAAATGAAATCAAAAACCCCTTAAGATATCATCTTACTCCAATAAGTCACTGGTATAGTCAGGTTCTCTAAGCCACACACGAATTTGCAACAGATGGATTATATAGCTATTTACTATCAATTTGATTATTTGCTCACCATGAGACATGAGTTACAGTATTCCAACAGTAGCTGTACCCACACTGGAAGGCCGAGATGAGAATCCAGGGAAATGCCATCAAGAGCTGGATGTCTAATAGTCCCAAATCCCAGTGCCTGAAGCCCCCAATAACAGGGTTCCAGGAGATCAGCCCCAGGCTCTCAGTAATGCTGGGATCCAAAGCGTTGATCACAGCAGCAAGACAACCACCAGATAAGAGAGGCAAGCTGCAGGAATTTTTTTAATACAACCTAGGACTACATGTCCAGGGTTGGCATCACCCACAATGGGCTGGGCTCTCCCACATCACTTAACAATCAAGAAAATGCCCACAGATAGGGCTACAGGTTCAGTGAGGGGACAGTCCTCAACTGAGGTTCCCTCCGCCCGGGTGTGCCAAGTTGACAACTAAGCTGTCCAGAACAACTGCCAAGGGGAAGCTGGAGAACAAACAACAAATTTAAAAACTGATTACATTTCATTTATTTTAGTGTGTGTGTGAGTGTGTGTGTGTGTGTGTGTGTGTGTGTGTATTTGTGCCACAGTGTACATGTGGAGATCAGAGGCCTCCTTCCATCATGTGGGTTCTGGGGATTGAACTCAGGTCATCAAGCTTTGTAGCAAGGGCCTTTACTCACTGGCCCATAACAAATAACCATTTAGACCTTGTAGCTGGTAAGTCTCTTCTGTTTTACTATCTTAGACCAGAGAAAAGGCAAAGGAAAACAATACAGAGACAAAGGCAGTGTGAGGAGGGAACTGTTGTCATTGAATAAAAGTGGTGGAGTTGGACAAGGAACGAACAGTGTGCCCTGACTCAGTCAGTTCATACACGGCCTGGTAGGTCCCCACCACAAAGCCCACAAAGCCCAAGATGCTGATGAGGACATCCTTGATGATGGTCAGGGGGCTCATGCCCTCTGAATAGAAGGTGGTGATCTCCAGCAGGGGCGGGATGATAAGGGCGAGGGCACTGCCACTCACGGAGCCCACCAGGGAGAGGACCAGGTCCAGACGCGGGATGAGAATGGCCAACAAGCCTGCGAGAAACGACGGAGACAGAGGAGAATCCCAGGCTTAGCCAAGCCTGTGAGGATCGTTATGAAATCATAAGAAGCAAACTCAGTTTCAAAAGTAAAAGCTGAGGCTAGGGAGGTAGCACATTCGGAGGAGTGCTGGCCTAGCTGAGGGCTAGGAGGGTAGCTCATTCGGTGGAGTGCTGGCCTAGCTGAGGGCTAGGAGGGTAGCTCATTCGGAGGAGTGCTGGCCTAGCTGAGGGCTAGGAGGGTAGCTCATTCGGTGGAGTGCTGGCCTAGCTGAGGGCTAGGAGGGTAGCTCATTCGGTGGAGTGCTGGCCTAGCTGAGGGCTAGGAGGGTAGCTCATTCGGTGGAGTGCTGCCAGCGGGCTAGTGTCTCATCGGTGGAGTGCGCAGCATGTAGACCCGAGTTCATCACAGCACCCCCCCACATCAATCTGGGCATGGTGGTCAACACCTGTAATCCCAGCCTTTAGAAGGTGGAGCAGGAGGACGTCAGTGAACTCAAGGTCATCTTCTGGCTACACAGCAGTTCAGGCCAACCTGTGCTAGGTTAGACCTTGCTCAAAAAACAAAACAAACCAGCCAAAGTCTTGCTTAACACCCTGTTGCCCATCTCTTGGAGACCACACGTTGGAAATGCGGGGTGCCTCCTTCCAGTCGTTTGAATCTGCACATTCGTTTTGTTGGGCTGTGGGGAGGAAAAGCCTTTTCCTTATGTGCTTCAGTGCTTGGGAGTCTGAAATCTTAACTGATGTTCTGTCTCTTCGTGTAATAGAGACTGGGCTTGCTTCATGTCCACAAGGCTCCAGGGTCCAATCTCCAGCATCTACCTCTCCCTCTTTCATAAATAAAAATGAAGTGGAAGGTTCCCTAGTTTTGGATGGTTCAGTCATTCCAAGAACAGCCCCCTGCTAGGTCACAGACAGGAGGCAGAGCGTGTTTTCAGAGTGTCCTATTTAGGCAGCAAAAGAGTTAGGCAATGCGAATTGCTGTTTAAATGCAGATGGCTTCAATGGTTTTTTTGTTGTTTGTTTATCCTTGAGACAAGTGCTCTTGTAGCCCCAGCTGCTGGAAACTTGCTTATGTAGAAACAGGCTGTCCATCCAAATAAAAGAGTCTGTCCTGTCTCTGCCCCTGAGTGCCAGATTAAAGGGGTGTGCCACCTTACTCCCAGGGCCTCTGTCAAATGATCTTTATGATATATTTCTGTTCTTTGAGATTCACTGTGTGTGTGAAGTACTTTGATCATGCTGCCCCCCGCCATCCCCCCACCCTCCCCCACCCACCCATCCCTCGTCCCCACCCCCCTCCCCCCCCTCCTCCTACTCCCCCAGCGCCCCTCCCCCACCCCCACTCTCCCCCCCCACTCCCTACCCCCAAGACTTCTCCTGTTCCCTACCCATTCTCTCTGGACTTCTTTTTTTAATTTATTATTTTATAATTTATGATGTACGTCTGCATGTGGTAGGTGCACCCAAGTGTGGCAATGCCTGTGGAGGTCAGAAGGGTGGTTGGAGAAATAAGATTCCCCTGGACTGGAGTAAAGACGGTTCGTATAGCCACCAGTGTGGGTGCTGGAAATCGACCCCAGTCCTCTGCAAGAGCAGTCCGATGCTCTTAAACACGGCTAGGCCATCTCTCCAGCCCCTGGATCTTTTTTTTTTTTTATTTTGTTTTGTTTTGTTGGTCCTTTTCGAGACAGGGTCTCCCTGTAGCCCCAGCTGTCCTGGAACTCACTCTGGGGACCAGGCTGGCCTTGAACTCACAAAGATCTGCCTGCCTCTAACAAGTTCCCTTCTGACTTTCATGTCAATGACCCACTGAGTTTAATTACGGTTGCGTACATGAGCATGGGTGTGGGGTTTATTTTTAATGTTGGTCCAAATTTATATAACATTATGAGGGGCAAACAGTACCTATTGGCAGAGTATTCTTCCTGCCCCACCCCCTTCAGTGTCAGCCTTGGAGTGGAAAGATGCCGGCTCCAGGCTTTCATGACTTGGGCTTCAATCCCATTTTATTGTCATACCATTGTTTAATTATTTTGTATATGTGTATATTCGTATGAGTCTGTGTGTCACATCATGCACATGGAGGTCACAGGACAACTTGTAGGAGTTGGTTCTCCCTTTCTACCATGCAGGTTCCAGGGATCCAACTTAGGTTGTCATGTTAGGCAGAAAGTGCCCTTACCCACTGAGCCATCATACCACCCCCTCCTCCTCTTCCTTCTCCTCCTCCTCCTCCTCCTCCTCCTCATCATCATCATCATCATCACAATAGAGACAGTGTAGCAATGTAGCAATGACCTTGAACTTCTGATGCCCCTGCCTCCACCTCTGGAATGCTGGGATTACAGTGTGCACTACCACATCCTGTTTATGCAGTGCTGGGGAGTCAAGCCAGGGCTTTGTGCAGACCAGGCAGGCACTGTACCCACTGAGCAACATGCCACCCCAAATCTCTCACTGGCCAGTTATTTGTCAAAGTCTTACTTTATGAAAGTTCTCATGGGGGAACAACTAAAATGCTACAAAATACTGACTTCCTAGGAGGCATTTGGCACAGTGCCTGGCGAATGCCAAGTGTTGATTTGATTGCCAGTTATGGTCATTTGTTATGCTAAATGCCAATAAATTTGTCCTTTGGCTGCCCATCAGTAAGTCTTTCCAATTAGAATTTCTAGGGGCTGAAGAGATGGCTCAGTGATTAAGAGATGAACCAGGTTCAACTCCCAGCACCCACATGGCAGCTAACAACCATCTGTAACTTCAGTTCCAGGGGAATCTGACACACTCTTCTGACTTCCATGAGCATTGAATGACACAGGCGCACTTATGTACATGCAGAGAATACAGTGATATGTATAAAATTTTAAAAAGATTAAAAAAATATTAAAAAAGAATGTCTAATTCTTACTTAAGAAGGGCCCAAGTGAGTTAATAATACCCAAAAGGCTTTGGAGCAATCCCTAAAGTACAGTCAATGCTGGTTGCTATGACTACAGTGTGGTTGGTTCCTCACATCTCTCAGGAAGTGGTCAGCAGCTCCCTGAGCCCCGGTCCCTACTTACATGTGAGGAAGACCATGGAGAGACGTGTAGTCAGGTCCACAGGCTGCGCCCAGCGCTTGGACACCCAGGAGACAGTGACAGGTATGATGATTTCTGCGGGGACATAAAACTGCAGGGTATAGGTGCACAGGATGCCGACAATGTAGAGCAGCTTGACTGACTGGTATAGCCTGCAAGACACAGTGATGCTCTCCACAGCCTCGCTCTCACACAGCAGTCCCCGTGGACATCAGTCAGCCTCCGACTTGGGGACAATCCCTTGGGTTTCTGTTTCCGTGTTTGAAAATGAAGGCATGGGGCATTCAGAGGGGAGAGGAAGTCTCACTCGAGTATGTGGAGAAGAAAGTGAAGCGTCAAGACCCATCTGTAGGTGAAGGGTGAGGAGCTCTCAACATGCACGTGCAGTCTTTGACACACTCACAAGTGTTGTTCAGGTTAGGCTGAGGCCAGATGCCCTGCCCAGGAGACTCAGCTGGCAAGTGGCCAAGACCCTGAAGCCTGGGTCTAAAGTTCCTTGTGCCTAGAGTCTCTGCATCTACGGTGCTTAGCATGTCAGGAGCCTAGTGCTGATTGGTTGGGAGAAATAGAGAGTACCAAATAATTGAGAAAGACATTATAGTGGGGTTGTGTGGAGAGTCCTGGTGAAGGAGAAAGGAGATGGGGAGACAGGGTCACCTGCAGGCTTGAAGCTGGGGACAGAGGGCCTCAAGCCTTGGGGGGGACTAAGCTCGTGTGTGTGTGTGTGTGTTAGAATGTATGTGTGAGTGTGTGTGAGTGTATGTGATAGAATGTATGTGTGAGTGATTGTGATTATGTGTGTTAGAATGTATGTGTGTGAGTGTACATGTGTGTGTGATAGAATGTGATTGTGATTGTGTGTGACTGAGTATGTGTGAGTGTGTGTGTGTGTGTGTATAGACCATTTGGGTGGTTTTTAACTTTGTAACAAAGGTTGTAAGCCACAAAGTTCATACTAGAGAACCTTGCTACTAAGTTACACAAAAACAGCCAAACCTGCCAGTGCCCCAGGGCGGACTCCATGCAGTGTGGATAAAAGCTAGCTTTCATATTTCTGTTTCTTTGTTGAAAAAAATTGTTTGAATTTATGCATATGAGTGTATTTCCTGCATGTATATAAGTGGACCCATGTTATACAGTGCCCATACAGGTCAAAAGAAGGTGTTGGGAAGCTGGAGAGTTGGCTCAGTGGTTAAGAGTGCCAACTGCTCTTGCAGAGGACCCGGGTTTGATTCCCAGCACCCACATGGCAGCTAAGAATGGTCCTTAAGCCAGGTGTGGTGGTACATGCCTTTAATCCTAGCACTCGGGAGGCAGAGGCAGGTGGATCTCTGTGAGTTCAAGGCCAACCTGGTCTACAGAGTGAGTTCCAGGCCAGCTGGGGCTATAGGGAGACCCTGTCTCAAAAAAAAAAAAAAGAAGGTGCTGGATCCCCTGGAAACTGGACTTACAGACGGTTGTTATCTGCCCGGGGGTGTTGGGAATGAACCCAGGTCCTCTGCAAGACAATCAGTGCTCTTTTTTTTTTTTTTTTTTTTTTTTTGGTCTTTTGAGACAGGGTCTCCCTGTAGCCCAGCTGACCTGGAATCACTCTTAAGACCAGGGTGGGATTGAACTCACAAAGAAATCTGCCTGCCTCCTGCTCCTGAGTACGGATTAAAGGCGTGTGCCACCACGCCCGGCCCAATCAGTGCTCTTAACAACTGAGCCAACTCTCCAGCCTCTTCATTTTTTTTCTTTTCTTTTCTTTTTTTTTTTTTTTTTAAGGAATTGGCTGTAACCATGTTTTTTTTTAAAGAATTTTTAAATGACATTTTATTTGGTGTGTGTGTATGTGTGCCATGTGCTCCTGTGGAAGTCAGAGGACAACCTGCTGCAGTGGTTCCCTCCTTCCACCATGGGGGTCCTGGAGATCCAGCACAGGTCTGTGGGCCTGGTGACAAGTGCCTTTACCCCCTGGGCCATCTCACAGGGCCCCTTCTGTTCCTTATTTACACCAGCCCTGCTTCTTGGCACACACCATCTACCTCACTTCTATCAGTCTAAACTACACAGATCTTTGGAAATTCTCTACTTTTGAGCAAGTACCACAAGCCAGGTAGTTTGGGACGTGGCTCAGTTTAGCACTCAGGACAACTGTACTTTACAGATGAGGGACCTGAGGCTTGGGGGAGGTGACATGAACCATCCCTGAGCACAAGTTCCGGGGTGGTACAACTGAACCTGGGAGCTCGGGTCTGGTCCAACTCTCTGGGTGCCCCATGCTGACTCCTTCCTTTACCATTCAGTGTGCATCTCTGGCTGGCTTCCTTCCCTGGTGTGTCATGGTCCCTGTGCACGTGCTGTCCACCGCTCATCCACTACCCGAGTTTCAGAGCTACAGCAGAACTAGGGCTTGAAGGGTGGAGTGTTTACCATGTGAAGGGCAGAGTCCTTGCCCCCCTGTGTCTATACTGGAACTTCTAGCAACCGGCAGAATGTGACTGGCTGACAAAGAGTTTATCATGTTGGGAAAGAGCCCTGCGTGGGCAGATTAGGCTTTTAAGTGACTGTTTAAAAAGATGGAGTTAGGGCCAGAGAGATGGCTTAGTGTTTAAGAGCACTGGCTATTCTTGGAGAGAACCTGGGTTCAAATCCCAGCATCCACATGGCTGCTAACAACCACCTGTATCTCAAGTTCTAGGGAATCTGATACCTTCTTCTGTCCTCCATAGGCATTGCATGATACTGATACACTTAATACACATGTAGGCATAACACTCATACACATAAAATAAAAATAAAAATTTAAAAAGATGGGGTCACCCTATACAACTCATGACAGACCTGCACATGAGAGAAAGTGTACAATACATTGTGGGTTTGTGCAGTACAAAGTACAGCCCTATGGATGTTGTGGCACCTGACTGGTCCAAAAGCTGATGAAGTCCACTGATTCTTCTTATTGGCTTGTGTCACAGTTGTGTGTTTATATGATGGGTATATGGTCATGTATGTGCATGCACATTTGGAGGCCAAAGGTTGACACTGAGTGTCTTCCTCAGTCATTCTCTACCTTATTTTTAAGGCATGGTCTCTCACTGAACCTGGAGCTCATGATCAGATAGACTGGGCTGGCCAGTGAGCCCCAGGCTCTCCTCTCTGAACTTCCCCAGCCCTGGGATTACAGGCATGTGTGACAGTGCCTGGCATTGTATGTGGCTGCTGGAGGTCGTCATGCTTGTGTGACACATACTCTTCCCCACAGAGCCAGTCCCCCTGGCTTAGAGGACGGCCCTACTGGCAGTGCCAGACAAGATTTGGTCACGAGGCTTAGGAAGTAGAATTAGGTTTCCCTCACAGACAGGAGCTGTTTTGCTCTCTGACAATGCTCCTGACTTTTCCCCTTAGGTGACACACACTTTCCCTTCTTCCTCTAGGTACATTCTCCATCACACTGACATACCAAGACCTGGCTCAGTCTGGGGGCAGCTGGGGACAGATGGTCTTGATAGCTCAAGGTTCCAAAGCAGCTTCACCTTGCCCTGTGGGAGGGTCACTAGTTCTGAGTCTCCCTGCTGTGACTGGGAGAGGTGGAGACCCCCAGGTTTCTACCCATTCTTCAGTCCCTACCCCCTGAGAGCCCATGAAGTACCAGCAGTTGGGTAGGTTAAGGGTTATGCTGGCTTTGACAGTGTCTCCAAACCGCAGGAATCCCAGAGCTCCGATCGTGACATACAGGGCAGTGACGATCAACATCCCCAAAGACAGGATGGTTGGGAAGTGGCGGGAGTCCTTCATCTTGTTTTCCAGAGGCAGAACCTGCAGCACATCACAGTGTGAGGAGGAAGGTAAAGACCAACACAACAACAGTAACTATAGCAACATAAAGAAGGGAAGGGATTGCCACTTCCAGGCTCATACCCCAATGAATCCAGAACAGGGCTTTGTACACTCTGGGTCACAGTAGTTACTGTTGTTCATAACAGCCAAAAGGTGGAAGACACCCAAGTGTCCATCAGGAGAAAACAGATATAGAAAATGTGGTATATCCATGCAATGGAATATTATTCAACCTTTAAAAAAAGAAGGAAATCCTGACATATGCTACTACATGAATGAATCTTGAAGACACTGTGGTAAATGAAATAAACTGATCTCAAAATGACAGTTACAGTACAATTCCACTTACAGCTGGGACCTGGAGTAGTCCAGTTCATGGAGACAGGAAGTGGAAAGGGGGTTTCTAAGGGCCAGAGGCAGAGAGGAATGGGAGATTTTTATTAGGCAAGTACAGAGATTTTGCTTTGATGATCAAGAGAGCTCTGGAGATGGAGGATGGTTTCAGGAGATGTGAGTGTGGTCAAGGCTGTACAGTTCATGCTTGGTATAGTTTGGCACAATCAAAGGCAAAAGTGGGCGCTAGAGAACTGGATCAATGGTTAAGAGCATCTGTTGCTCTTGTAGAGGACCTGGGTTTAGTTACCAGCACCCACATTGGGCAGCTCACAACCACCTATAACTCCAGCTCCAGGGGATCTGACACCCCCTTCTGGCCTCCTTGGGTACTACACTCACCTGGTGTGCTGGATAACTTTAGTGTCAACTTGACACACTTGGGTTGAGGGAGCCTCAATTGGGGAATTGGCTCCATTGGATTGGCCTGTGGCCACATCTGTGGAGTATTGTCTGATTGTCGAGTAATGTGGGAGGGCCCAGCCCACAATGAGTAGTGCCATCCTGGGCAGGTTGTTGTGTACTGTATAAGAAGGCAGGCTGGGCATGGGCCAGGGGAGCAAGCCAGTGAACAGCATTCCTCCATGGCCTGTGCTTCAGCTTCTGCCTCCAGGTTCCTGCCCTGAGTTCCTGCCTTGGGCTCCCTAAGTGATGAACTGTGACCCAGGAGATGTAAGCTGAATAAACCCTTTCCTCCCCAAGATGGTATTGATCAGAGTGTTTTGTCACAGCAATGGAAGACAAACTAGGACACCTGGCATATTCTCGCATAGGCATACATACACAGAAAAAAGGTAAAATATTTTAAAAAGGGTGAAATAAAGGAAATAGAAGGAAGAGGTGGGTGGGAAAAGGCCAAAGGGAAATGAGCGAAAGAAGGATGAAGGACAGCTTAGTGTTGAAGATGAGTGTGGACTCTGCGAGGTGGGGGTCCCCAAGTAATCCAGACAACCATCTCAATACCTTGGGCAGTCAGACCGGCCAGCGCAGGCCTTTTCCCTGAACAGCATAGTTTTCCTTTTGTTTATATTAATTCAGAGAAGCATTTTGAAGCCTTAACATACAGGAGAGAACGCATACTGCTTGTCTTCCCAGGGCTGGCTTCTTTTACTTAATGCAGTGCCCTCCAGTTCCATTCATTTGCTGCAAATGGCAGGATTCCATTCTTCCTTGTGGCTCAACAGTACTCTGTGGTGTATGGGTACTGCATTCTATCTCTTTGTTTATCGAAGGGCACGAGGATGATGCCCTACCTTGGATGTCATGAAGAGTGTGTAGATATGGCTGTGCAGGTATGGAGCTAAGGATGACCTTGAATTCCCAATCCTCCTGCTTCTGGGATTATAGGCACACACCACCATGCCAAGTTTAGGTGGTGCTGAGGATGGAACTCAAGGCTTTGTACGCGCTAGGCAAGAACCCTACAACTGAGCAACATCCTCAGTCCCAAACCCATGGGAAATATACAGTTCTTTTCATTTGAAAATTCATATGTCTTTAATGAAATCTTTTAGGTGATATTGTGTACTATCACCAACCTTGATTTTCTTTCTCTTTCTCTTTTCTTTCTTTTTTTTTTTTTTTGTCTTTTTGAGACAAGGCCTCTCTGGAGCCTCAGCACTCTGTAGACCAGGCTGGCCTTGAAGTCACAAAGATCTGCCTGCCTCTGCCTTCTGAGTGCTGGGATTAAAGGCATTAACCACCACACCTGTACTATTTTTACTTTATTTGTGTGAGTGTATTACCTGCATGTGTGTAAGTGCATCTCTGTCATGCAGTGTCCATGGAGGTCAGAAGAGGGTGTCAGATCCCTTGGAACTGGAGTTATGGATGGTTGTTATCTGTCATGTGAGTGCTGGGAACTGAACCCAGGTCCTCTGCAAGAGCAGCCAGTGCTTTTAACCACTGAGCCGCCATCTTTTCCTGCCCCAGTCTTGATTTTCAAAGGACTGGGGAACCCATATTGCTAGGAAGATAAATGTCTGATAGACTGAGACAAAATAACCATCTCTAGACCGCCTTTTGGTTGTAATCTACTCTTCTCCTGTGGGCAACTGCAGATCTGGGTGAGCCCAGAGGTTACTTTATCCCATGTGCATATTCTCCATAGGCCCAAGGCAGGCACCGACACCCACAGCTCCTTCCCAGACAGTCACTCACAGCACCAGGAAAAGGCTACCTCCATTCAAAGCTTACCACGCCGATGCTCTCAAATGAAAAAACGGCCGTTCCAAAGAAGAGCGGGTAGGTCTTCCAGGTCCCTACCAGTGGTAAGTGGCTGGGGTCTGCAATTCCCTACAGGACCAAGAAATGTAGTGAGATTGTTGCTCTGGGGCACAGCTTGAGCTGCCTCAAGAGAGAAGGGACCTCTGAGCGGAGAGCTGGATTTGAGAAGATGGAATGTCAACAAGTTCAGTAAAACTTTAGAAGGAAGCAAGTGTTGATAAACATTGACTTTAACATTGCACAGTACCAGAGAGCCAGAGGCCAGGGACCTCAAACCCGAAGAGCAGGGTTTACCAGAAGCCTCTGGAAGAACATCTTATACACCATAAATGAGCATCGCCCAATGGCACCTAAGAACACACATGAATGGAGAGGGGACATGGGTGTTGGAATTTACCATGTCTAATTATACACTATTCTAGGGAGCCCAAAGTAGTTAAATATGAAAGCTTCCTTTTCTTCTTTCATTGGCTATAAATTACACACACACACACACACACACACACACACACACACACGACAGAGAGAGAGAAAAAGAGAGACATTCCACATACCCCACAACCTAGAATATGAACATAATTATGGGGCCATTTTTTTTTATAACTGAAGATGTCTAGAATAGCCTCAACATAAATCAGAAGTAGCAAGTTCACTAGGAAATCTAATCTTGTAGAATTCTTGTTTTGGAGACAGCATCTTATATATCTTAGGCTAGCTCCAACTTGTTATGTACTCAAAGATGACCTTGAACTTCTGATGCTCCTGCGTCAACCTCCTCACCCCCAGTGCTGGAATTATAGGTGTGTGCCACCATGCCTGATCTCCATTGCTTGGACTGGAACTCCAGGGATCTGTGCACACTAGGCAAAAGCACAGGCCCACCGAGCCATCACCCCAGCCCCAGGTTTGTAAAAATTCCCAATAACTCCTAAGGAATCATCATCACTATCCTAACATGGTTGTCACTCATTATTTTCATAAACCCCTAGATAATATAACTTTTGTTTTCTCTTGTGGAGAGATGGCTTAGCCGTGAAGAGTACTGGCTGCTCCTACAGAGGACCAGAATCCTGTTCCCAGCATCCACATGGCAGCAAACCACCAATCCAGTTACAGAGGATCCAATGGCCTCTTCTGACCTCCAGAGGCATTGTACAACATAGGTGAATGTACGTACATGCAGGGGAAACTCCCATACACATGAAAATTAAAAACATTTAAAAAGAAGAAAATACCTTGAGGATATTGGCTGTCAAAAACTGAAGATTCCATCTCCATAGTTGTTATGGTTCAGATCCGCCCCCGCCCCACAAAGGGCTTATGTACTGAACGCTTGGTCACCTGATGGTG
Organism: Rhizomys pruinosus; assembly: GCA_009823505.1. Classification (NCBI taxonomy): domain Eukaryota; kingdom Metazoa; phylum Chordata; class Mammalia; order Rodentia; family Spalacidae; genus Rhizomys; species Rhizomys pruinosus. The sequence goes on along the minus strand of VZQC01001405.1, from coordinate 238,475 downwards.
GATCCAGCCATTAACTGATTGGATTATGAGTACTTTGATTTAATCAGAGGATTCATCCATTGATAGATTCAAAATTTGATGGTATTATGGAAATAAGGATTGGGACCTGGCTAGAGAAAGTGGAGCACTGGGAATGTCCCTCAGAAGGGTACGTCGTGTCTCTCTGCTTCCTGGTCAGTGGGTGGTGAACACCTTCCCTTCACTAGATCTTTCTGGTATGATGTTAACCCCGGCCTGGAGCCCACAACAATGGAGAAGGAAACCTCTGAAACTGTGAGCCCAAAGATCCTTCCAGGGTGGGAGAGATGGCTTTGCGGTAAGAACACCTTCTGCTCTGCCAGGATCCACATTCAGTTCCCAGGGCCCATGTCAGACAGCTCGCGGTTGCCTCCAATTCCAGCTCCAGGGGCTCTGACGCCCTCTTCTGGCCTCTACAGGCACAGCCCTCATGTGCACATACTCACACACAGACATAAACATACATGAAAATAAAATAAAGCTTTAAAAAATATAGACCCTTCCTCCTTAAGCTGTTTTACTCTGGTATTTTGTCACAGCTATAAGAAGCCTGGAAAGTGCAGTTGTCCCCCCACAGGAGGAAATTACAAAGGAGGGGTCACAAGGGAACATGGAGAAGCAGTGGCCATCATTCAACAGAATGCCAAGAGGCATTACTATTCACTGCAAAACAGACTTGCTTGAGTTTTGAGATTATTTATTTATTATTAATTTAACTCTGTGAGCAAGCTTTAGGTTTTCCTCTCTCCAGCGCTCCACAGGGGTAATTTGGGGTGTTTGGAATTGTGTCTGAGAGCTTGTAAGAGTGTGGTTCCTTTTCTCAGCCAACCATTTTATAGGCATGGGTTATACATTGCTCATTAATGAAGAGGATTTCATTGTTTCCTTGTGACACAAGCATGGATTGTGTATGTGTGTGTACACATGTGTGGGCTGTACACGTATGTGTGAAGATGTGAGTGGATGCATGTGGAAGCCATAGGTTAGGTGTCTTCCTTAATCACTCCACACCTTATTTATTTATTTATTTTGGTCTTTTTGAGACAGGGTCTCCTTGTAGCCCCAGCTGTCCTGAAACTAGCTCTGTAGACCAGGCTGGCCTTGAACTCACAAAGATCCACTGCCTCTGCCTCCCGAGTGCTAGGATTAAAGGCGTGCGCCACCACACCCAGCTACACATCTTATTCTTTTCTATTTTATTACTTTTTTTTCTGTATGTGTATCAATGTACTGTCTGCATGCAGGTTTGTGCACCCGTGTCGTGCAATGCCACAGAGGTCAGAAGAGGGTGTCGGATTCCCCTGGAACTGGAGTTCTCCTGGAATTGGAGTTTCAGACGGTTCTCGGCAGCCATGTGGGTGTTGGGGATCGAACCCGGGTCTTCTGTAAGAGCGGTTGGTGCTCTTAACTGCTAGGCCATCTCTCCAGTCCCCTATTTTATTACTTTTATGTGTATTAGTATACTGCCTGCAAGCGTGTGAGTGCACCCATGTTGTGCAATGCGCAGAAGTCAGAAGAGAGCATTGTATCTCCTGGAACTGGAGTTATGTACAGTTGTCAGCTGCCATGTGGGTGCTGGGAACTGAACTCAGGTCCTCTGCAAGAACAGCCGGTGCTGTTAACCGCTGAGGCAGCCCTCGGCTTCCCACCCTTAAATCTTGAGCATCTCCCGCTGAACCTAGGCCCATCCACTCCCTAGACTGGCTGGCCAGAGAGCTTCATGAAGCCTCCTGTCTGTTCTGTTCTGCCCCTACTTCAGTTCTGGGATTACAAGGATGCGGCACAGCGTCTGGCTTTTACGTGGGGTCTAAACCCAGGTCCTCATGCCTGTGTGGCAGCCACTTTGCTGACTAAGCAATCTCCTCCACCTCCCAAGCACAGTATGACATAAAAACAGGTATTTGGAAGAAACGAAGGGACTGAGGAACAGAAAGATGAACTGGGGAGGCGGAGTGGCAATGGGCTGGGTCTGAGGCTGGAGAGCGAGGAACAGATTTTGAACTTGGCCCCAGATGTCTATTATGGGTCCAAGGGTCCCGTGCCCTGGGTGGTGTGCACAAACCTTGGCGATGTGCTGTGCGATGATGATCAGGCTGGTCAGCATGCTGACATTGGCCAGCAGGGAGAAGATGGACAGGACGCGCAGGTTCTGGATGAGAGCCAGCACCACCAGGAAGGGCAGGAAGGCCAGCATGTAGAGGCGCGAGTTCACGGTGTGCGTAGGAACAACCGTCTCGTTGTAGTGGCAGCTGGTGGCTGTGCTGTTAACGGCTTCCACCACCTGAGGAAGAAACGGGATGGGCAAGAGAAGAAAAAGCTCTGAATACGTGGTGAGTTCAGCACTTTTCTCAGAAATACTCCCTCCCTAAGGAGTTGGGCATCTGTCATCTATCGGGAGATCCGGAGTGTGTGTATGCTGGGAATTTCTTCTTTTTGTTTTTGTTTTAGTTTTTTTATTTTATTTTATTTTTTACGTGTATGAGTGTACTGTCTGCATGTAGGTTGGTGCACCTGTGTCATGCAATGCCGCGGAGGTCAGAAGAGGGTATCGGATTCCCTTGGAACTGGAGTTAAAGACTGTTCTCAGCTGCCATGTGGGTGCTGGGGATTGAACCTGGTCCTCTGCAAGAGTAGTCAGCACTCTTAACACCTAGGCCATCTCTCCAGCCCCTTGTTTTAGTTTTTTAATAGTTCTGGTTCATATTTTTTAAGTTTTAAAATACTTTATTTTATGTGTATGAGCCATGCATGCCCATGGGGGTCAGAGGTGCGTTTTGGATCTCTTGGAACTGGAGTTATGGACAGTTGTTAGACTCCATGCAGGTGCTGGGAACCTAACCCAGAGGAGCCAGTGTTCTTAAGTGCTGAGCCATCTCTCCAGCCCCTGTTTATGTTTTTATTTAGTTACATGCCATGTATGTATGTATGTATGTATGTATGTATGCATTAATGTACCGTTGTGTACACGTGGGCATTAGAGGACATCCTGTGGGGTTGTTTCCCATGGCTTCCACCATGTGGATACCAGGGCTTGAACTCAGGTCCTCAGGCCTGGGAGCAAGTGTCTGTACCCACTCAGCCATCTTGCCAGCTCATAAAACTTATTCTAAACCCTCTGTACCACATTGCTTCAAAGGAAGCTACCAAAACAAGGAATTTAATGTTAAATAACTGGATTCTGAGTGGCTATTCGCTGCATTTGGGACCCTAGCACCCATTCCTCCTGGTACTTATTTGTAAAGAATTCCTTTTTGTGGCCTGGTGTGATGGCACATGCCTTTAATCCCAGCACTTGGGAGGCAGAGGCAGGGGGATCTCTGTGACTTCAGGCCAGCCTGGTCTACATAGAGAGTTCCAGGACAGCTGGGACTATGGGGAGACCCTGTCTCAAAAAGACAGAGAGAGAGAGAGAGAGAGAGAGAGAGAGAGAGAGAGAGAGAGAGAGACAGGTAAATGACATGGCCCAGGTAGATCAGGCTCGGTGTGCTGACAAAGAGGAACTGCAACAAGCTGGGCGTGGTGGCGCACGCCTTTAATCCTAGCACTTGGGAGGCAGAGGCAGGTGGATCTTTGTGAGTTCAAGGCCAGCCTGGTCTACAGAGTGAGTTCCAGGACAGCTGGGACTACAAAGAAACCCTGGACAGAAAAAACAGAAAAAAAAAAAAAAAAAAAAAAGAGGAACTGCAGCACCCAGTATCGGATGTGGGAGATGGGGAAGGCCTGGTCATAGCAGACGTTGGTGCAGCCTGGCTGGGCTGTGTCACATTCGAAATCCGACTGCGCATCGCCCCACACTGACTTGCCTGCCAGGCCCAGGATGAGGTTCGGAAGATGAAGAGCACGGTCAGCCAGATCTTGCCCACCACGGTCTAGTGCTTCTGGACCTCATCCAGCAGTTTCTCCAGGGCCTCTGTCGCCTGCCTGCCTGCCTGCCTGGCCAGCCCAGGTCCAGGGGAGGACAGCCTAAGCTGTGCCTGCCTGAGCTTGCCTTTTTTTGTCTTTTTTGAGACAGGGTCTCCCTGTAGCCCCAGCTGTCCTGGAAATCACTCTGTAGACCAGGCTGGCCTTGAACTCACAGAGATCCACCTGCCTCTGCCTACCAAGTGCTGGAATTACAGGCCTGTACCACCATGCTGGGCTTGTTTTTTTTTTTTATTTTTTTATGAGTGTACTAGGATTCAGATGAAGAACATGAGAGAAGTTTCATCCTCCTTGCCCTCCCCCTTCCTCCCCTCCCCTCCCCTCCCCTACGTTCTCTTTCCTTCCCCTCCAGAAGAGCGTACCTGTTTTAAATTGTCAGCCAGAAATACAATGTACACAGAGCAGAAGCCCAGCTGTGTGATGATGAGGAAGAAGCTCACTATGTTTCTGGAAGGGAGGAGGAGAGGGAGGAGGAGAGGGATGGGGTGAGGGAGAGGAGGAAGAGGAGGGGGAGAAGGGAGAAGCTTGTTATAAAAGTTCATGTTTCCATTCTTAACACTCTGCCCTTGTCCCCAAGAGCTGATGGCCCCACACCAAGACCCCCCCCCAATTCTTCTACACAATCAACAACTGGGTGGTGAGAAGGGCGGTAACAAAAGCTCTGTGTTTGTGTGTCTTTTTGAAACAGGGTCTCCCTGTAGCCCCAGCTGACCTAGAACTCACAGAGATTCTCCTGCCTTTACCTCCTGAGTGCTGGGATTAGAGGTGTGTGCCATCACACCCAGCCCAAGACGGTTCTTAGAAGCCATGTGGGTGCTGGGCATCCAACCTGGGTCCTCTGCAAGAGCAGTCAGTGCTCTTAACTGCTGTGCCATCTCTCCAGCCCTACAACAGCTCTTTTTAAAAGGTGGTTTTCTACCAAACCCACACTCTCTCAGTTCCTTGTGGTCATGCGCCTCTGTCCAGTCTGGTCAGGTGCCTCTGTCCAGCCTGGCTCTGCTGCAGTCTTTTCTCCACACTCACTGTGTGGGACAGCAAACAAGGTGTTGATTAGCTGCCAATAACTTGTAAAATATTTTCTCTATCACGTGTCAGACACTTCATTGGGCATTGAAGATACAGAGTAACACAGTAACACAAAGTCTATTTCTCTGGTGGCTTAGAGATGTGGGTGACATAGACAGAAATCGGCATCCTAGGAGCTGAGGAGACGGCGCAGCTGCCGAAGGGCCTGGGGACCTGAGCTCCAGTCCCTGGCACACATGCAAAAGCCAGGCTGTAAAAACCCAGCTAGCCTGGGACTCACTATGGAGACCAGGCTGGCCTTGATCTGACAAAAATCAGCCTCCCAGGTGCTGGGATTAAGCCATGGTGAAGGAGGTCCGGTTATAGAAGGAGAGAAAATGGAGCCACAAGGGAAAAAAATACCCAAATAGAACCAGCTTTTCAGGCCCCACAGTGAGTAGAAAGGTTGAGGGGCTGTCCCGACCGTGCAGCCATGCTGTCTGGTCTCCGTGCTGGCACACACCCCTGCTTGGCTTGGTATCCTCGTCTCTGTGCTTCCTAGAAGGTCCTCCAGGGCCCTGTCTTCTTTCTCCTAAGTGACTCCTTGTCCTTCAAGGCCACTTTCTGCAGAACACATCTCAACTGTTCCAGTGAAGTCACCTTTGGCCCAGACACAGTCCTCTGCTCAGTTGGTAGTGCTCAGAACTTCTTGATCATATTTACCCCAGCGGGTATTGCTTAAGCTCGTTTTCAGCTGTCTGTCCTGTCCACTGGATCACGGGTAATGCGAAGGCAAAGCCTTGCTGTTTGTCTTGTTCCCTATGGTGTTTCTAGGGATAAATGTAGTTTCATAAAAGAATAAATGGTATTAAAGCTGCATTGTGAAGAAATAGTACTCTGTCTCCAGAGTCACAAATATGGGGTTGGCATTGTTGCCAGTGAACCCCTTCCCTGGGGAGAACCCCTTCCCTGGGGAGAGCCTGCCCTTTGTCCCAGCGTGTTAGGGAAGAAGCTAGTTCCACAGCTCTACTTTCTCCTCCCAGAACCTGCTCCACTTCAGACAAAGAACAGTTACCTTCCCCAGTGGGAGTGGTTTTGGAGCCAGGCGTTGGGGCCGGCTTCTAGTCCGTGCATCACTGTATCCCCATATTCCATGAAGGGCTTGTTGAGCCTGCAGGAGAAAGCACGTATGACTTTAGGAGACAGCTGAACCTAAGATCGTGTTCTGAACCAGCCTGGTGCATGCTGAGTCACCTGCTTCAAACAAGGTAGAAGGTTGAGGGACCAAGGATGGACACCTTAGGTGTCCTCTGACCTCCACAGTGTGATCTCTACAGAGACAGACCTAGAGACACCACACATATACATAAATGCATACATACATACACATATAGATAGATTTTTAAAAGTCAAGAGATGTAGAGCAAGGCCACTCAGGTATGGAACAGAAAGGACACCCTGCCACATACAAAAGCTGAGTTCATGCTTTGACACCTGGCAGTAACGCGGCACTGTGTTTTCCTGCCCAGGTGTGGCAGTTCCCAGGCTGGACGCTCAGGATAGTTCTTCGAGGCAGGATTAAGCAAGGATTATTTACATCCAATACACAGGTGAGCCAACCAGACAAGCATGAAAGCCTGAATGAGGTCACCCAGAGCTGCGTGCTGACACCCCCCCCCAGGTCCCCACCTGTGCACTCTTCTTTTTCTCTGTAGCTGCAGAGAAGGTAGGCAAGGAAAGCCTCCTGACATGTAGGATGTTTATGAGATGTCCCAGAGAACCACACACCCAAGGGCTCTGTCTCCTCACCTGCGGCAGAAATGCTGGGCACACCTGACCAGGATGTGCATGCAGTGGCAGGCGACGAAGCCCAGCACCAGCAAACTGAGCGGGCCTACCTGCGGGTGGAGCAGGCAGATGGAGGTGGGAGGGAGAGAAGAAAACACATGGCTTTACGCGGGACATTTCTGGAACGATTTGGTGGTGCAGATGCTGCTTGAGGATTCTTTTTACATTTATTTACCCATTTGTGTGGGGTTGGGGGATTGTGCATGCTATGGCACATGTGTGCAGGTCAGAGGACAACTCCCAAGAGTCAGTTCTCTCCTTCTGCCTTGTGGGCCTCAAACTGAGACTGTCCGGCTTGGCAGCAAGCACCTTTACCCTCTAAGCCATTTCAGTGGTCTTTAAAGAACTTTTTAGCAAACCGATGTGAGAGCCATCTTCAACAGCAACAGCTATTCTTTCCAGAAACCTTCTCAAGTAGTACTCCAAAAAGCATGAAAAGCAACCGAAATGGAATTTTGTGGTGGGACTACAAGACCCAGAATCCTGAGCATGTGTCATCTCGGCGGCCTCCTTGGTGTTCCCAAGGATACCTGGCTCTGCAGGGCCTGAGTGGAAAATGGGCCCCACTCTCTGACCCTTAAGGAGGATGCTGAAGGCCCAAGTGGGGCCAGATGGATTGACACAACTCCTCAAGCCTGGGACTGAGGCAGAACTCAGAGCCAGACTCAGTGTTTGGACTTCAGGTCAGTTCCAGCAGTCTCCCTGGAAGACTGTCCACTGCAGGGTACTTTAAACCATCATGGCCTCCCTCTTGCCCCTCCCTCCCACGGGCCCACCCTGTAGTCCCTTCTTACCAAGATCCCTGCATTCTTTACAGCCAGGGGAAGTCCCAGGATCCCGGTGCCCATGTTGCCTTTGATCAGATGAATCAATGTCTGGAACTCTCTATAGGAGAGGAAGATGTGAGGGTATGTGAGCAGGGACAGGGAGGGATCCGGAAATCACTCCCTCATAGCACATGAACTTTTGGCTAAGCTGGGTGGCTGAGTTCCATTTTGAATTCCCTGTAACCTTGCCTGTGACACCTGGGTCCCCCAGAGGGTCATCCCAGGGCATCCAGACTTGTTCTAGCACCAGGAGCTCCTGCTCCAGCTCCGCTATGCAGCACAAACCGTGTGAGACACTATACTCTGTACTTTATGTATAGCATCTCATTTCATATCTTGACAACTGTATTAGTAGCATTTCTGCTGCTGTGATAAAACACCACGACTGGGCTGGAGAGATGGCCTAGCGGTTAAGAGAGCCGACTGCTCTTACAGAGGACCCGGGTTCAATCCCCAGCACCCACATGGTGGCCGAGAACCATCTGAAACTCCAATTCCAGGAGAACTCCAGTTCCAGGGGAATCCGACACCCTCTTCTGACCTCCACGGCATTGCACAACACGGGTGCACAAACTTGCATGCAGACAGTACATTTGTACGCATACAGAAATAAATAAAATTAATAAAAATAACCACCATGACCAAGGGAACTTATAGAAGGAAGAGTTTATTCAGGCTCCTGACTCCAGGCGGATAAGAGCACCTCACGTCGGGGAGGCTTGGCAGGAGGCAGCCAGGGTGGAAAGCTGAACTCTTACGCCTTCAAGCAGGCATGGGAGGCAAGAGAATAAACTGGAAGAGGGACAAGGCTATGGACTATCAAATCCCGCCCCCAGTGACACACTTCCTCCAGCTAGGCCACGCCCCCAAGGATTCCATCACCCTCCCCAAATGGTGCCACCAACTGACCAAGTGTTCACAGACTTCAGCCTATGTGGGGAGGGGACATCAAAGCAAGATGACCAAGTAGACAGTGACGTGGTCTTCAGTTTGCAGATGGGAGATGGAGGCACAGAGACGTTGCTTAAGTAACCTGTACAGGGCTACACTGGGGTGCCAGGGTTGGAAGCCAACCTTTACATCTCCTGAACTCTTGGAGACAGACCCAAGCTGGGGAGTAAACAGATGGTTTGCTTCATGGTGGAGGGGACCGAGGTCCAGAGATTAACTGAGGCATCAAATTGTGACAGACACAGGTCAGAGCCCCAAGACACAGGACATAGCCCCAAGACATGGGACGGAGCCCCAAGACACAGGACGGAGCCCCAAGACAAGAAGAGGAAGTGGACAGGAAGAGGAAGTCCCTATGACTTCTGAGAAAGCAGGTTGGTCAGGCACCGTGGGTCACTGGGGACTGGTCTCTGGAGGGTTTGCTTTTTTATATCCTAGCATATAAAGTCTGGGGAATGACAACCCTTCACCCAACAAAACCACAACATTCCCCAAACTCACTCATCATTATTATTATTATTATTATTATTATTGTTATTATTATTATTATTATTATTATTATTAATAGTGTTGGGAATCAAAGCCAAGGTTTTCCACATGCTTGGCAGGACTCTGTCCCTGAGCTATATACTCATAGCCGCTGTTTCCTCTCCTCTCCTCCTCTCTCCTCTCCCCTCTCCCCTCTCCTCTCTCCTCTCCTCTCTCCTCTCCTCTCTCTTCTCTCTCCTCTCCTCTCTCCTCTCCTCCCCTCTCCCCTCCCCTCCCCCTCCCCTTCCTTCTCTTCCCCTCCCCTCTTTTCCCCTCCTCTCTCCTCTCTCCTCCTCTCCTCTCCCCTCCTCTCCCTTCCCCTCCCCTCCCCTCCCCTCTCCTCCCCTCCCTGCCCCTCTCCTCTTCCCCTCCCCTTCTTTCTCTTCCCTTCCCCTCCCCTCTTTTCCCCTCCTCTCTTCTTCTCCTCTCCTCCCCCTCTCTCTTCCCACTGCCCCCTCTCTCTCTTTAAGACAGAGTCTTAAGTCCAGGCTAGCCTCAAACTCACCATGTAGCAAGGGGTGACCTTGAATTCCTGATTCTCCTACCTCTACCTTTTGAGTGCTGGGATCACAGGTGTGTGCCTTCATGCCTTGTGGCTGCATTTACCAAATGAGTTTCATTCCCAACCTCTGTTTACTATTTTTCTTTCTTTTTTTGGGGGGGGGGTCCTTTGTGAGACAGGGTCTCCTTGTAGCCCCTATGTAGACCAGGCTGACCTTGAACTCACAGAGATCTACCTGCATCTCTCTCCCAAGTGCTGGGATTAAAGGTGTATTATTTCTTTAAAATTTTTTGTTTGACACAGGGTTTCCCTGTGGCTCCAGCTAGGCTGGAACTTGCTATGCAGACCAGGCTGGCCTCATCTCATAGAGATCCACCTCCTAAGTGCTGGTCTTAAAAGCATACACTGGCGCTGGGCATGGTGGCACATGCCTTTAATCCTAGCACTTGGGAGGCAGAGGTAGGTGGATCTCTGTAGTTCAAGGCCAGCCTGGTCTACATAGAGAGCTCCAGGACAGCTGGGGCTACAGGGAGCCCCTGTCTTAGAAAAAAAAAAAAAAAGCATACATGGCCATCTCCATCTATCTTTTTATTTAATTTTTAAATTTATTTTTGTTTTACATGTTGAGTGTTGTGTGTGCATGCATGTAATGTACCACATATGTACCATGCCTGCAGAGGCAAGAAGAGGGCATTGTATGCCCTGGAACTGGAGTTTCAGATGGTTGTGAGCCGTCAGGTGGGTGCTGGGAACTTAACCTAGCTCCTCTGCAGAAGCAACCAGTGCTCTTAATTGCTGAGCTGTCTTCCAGCTCCAGCTCACTATTTCTTGAAGACACATGTGAAATTAATCCATAGGACGAGGTCATCAGGGGAGAAAATTTCCAGGCTGGAACTTTCTTACCCAGTAAATGGCAAACTGAGCCTACCTCAGACGTCTTTGTGTCGAGACCTTGTGAAGTGGAGGCGAGAGCTGCACTTTTATTTAAATGTTATAAGCTTTAGAAACTCCCCTAAACTGTCTGAGAGCAGCTGCAGGTGTCCGCAGGAGTCAGACTCTGGACAAGCCAAGGGTCACAACCTGAGGCCACTTCTTAGCCAGGTCTGTCATTCGGGGTGGGGAACAACATGTTCAGCTCTACTGAGCCTCTGCAAATGTTACAAATAATGCTATTTTGAAAGTACTGCCCTCAACCCTCCTGACCGTACATCTAACCCCCAGTCCTCTGGTGGTCCAAGGAGTGCCCTCAACCCTCCTGACTGTACATCTAACCCCCAGTCCTCTGGTGGTCCAAGGACTGCCCTCAGCCCTCCTGACTGTACATGTAACCCCCAGTCCTCTGGTGGTCCAAGGACTGCCCTCGAACCTCCTGACTATACATCTAACCCCCAGTCCTCTGGTGGTCCAAGGACTGCCCTCAGCCCTCCTGACTGTACATGTAACCCCCAGTCCTCTGGTGGTCCAAGGACTGCCCTCGACCCTCCTGACTGTACACCTAACCCCCAGTCCTCTGGTGGTCCAAGGACTGCCCTCGACCCTCCTGACTGTACACCTAACCCCCAGTCCTCTAGTGGTCCAAGGACTGCCCTCGACCCTCCTGACTGTACACCTAACCCCCAGTCCTCTGGTGGTCCAAGGACTGCCCTCAGCCCTCCTGACTGTACACCTAACCCCCAGTCCTCTGGTGGTCCAAGGACTGCCCATTGATCTGGGAAGGGTTAAAGAGAACAATTGGGAGGAGAAGGGGGTGGAGAGTCTCCGTGTGCCTTTCCCTTTCCCTGTGGGCAGCAACACTGATGACCGAGCACTACACCCTGCGGCCCCCAGTGATTGGCTTGTTTTGCAACTGCTAAGGGGTCAACAGGTCACTTAGGAAATTTCTAACTAAAGGACTTAGGAAATCAGAATTTAGCTTGCAACCATTCGGCCAGCTTACAGACAATGTCTGTGCTTGCAAAGTGACCTAGGTCCCATCCCTGACTCCTTAGGTGACCTTGAACTGTCATCATAGATGTTCACAGCAACTAGATGCACACAGAAACTGGACAGAGACAATAGAGCTGGTCGCTTTCTCTAGCTGGTAAGCAGCAAGTTGAGAACTAGAACCCAGGGCCCAGACCCTTAGTGCCATGCGCACCCATCCTCTGTGTGGCGTCTCTTAGTCACCAGGTCCCCTTTGGCTAACACTTGCTTTATTCCTTTGATTCTCAGGTATCTGAAATGGCCACCCAGACCACCCTTATCTGTTCAGGACACCAGACTCAGCTGGTTCCCCAGCCTTGCGAGACGCCCCCTCTGCTGAGGCTCACGCTCCTGATCTTTAGCACTCAGCAAGCCCAGGAGCAGTTCCAGAGGTGGCAGACCCATGCCGCAGTGGCCTCCGTCCCTGAGGTGTCCTGTAGGTGGCTGTGGAGTGGGACTGAGCCCAGCCCTTCAGTAGCTTCTCCCTGCCTAGCAAGTTGCCCTCCGTATTCACATTCAGTGTCCACACATGTCCTCCTTTAATTCACGTGGACACACCTGCTCCTCCCCACCCTGCATACAAGGAAACTTCATTCTGGGAAGAGAAAGAACAGTGCTTGCATTTGAACTCAGTCCTGCTCCTCTGTCCAGTGCTCTGTCTACTACAGCAATGGTGTCAAACTTCTTAATGCAGCAGAGCCCTGGGCTAACTGTGGTTTACCAGTATGTGGAAGGGGCTGAGGGGGGGATGCTGGGAGCTCCTGCGCATGGCTTTTCTTTATGGCATGTTCTAAAAACCTTGTGTATGTCTTCCTTCCTAGGCTCATCCCAGAACATGAAGAAACTCGAATCTTCACAGACTGTTCTTTGAGAAGCACCACTACAAATTTCGGTGGCAGCCAGCTAGCCTGTGAGACCATTGTGGGGCTCAACTCAGGTCTCCCCCTCTTCCCTCCACGTTCTGCCCCCTCTTCAGCATCTGTAGGATAGCCACTAGGTTCTAGCCCTTTCCCTGCCAGTGACTTAGTTGTGGCCCAACGTAGCTGGGCTTCGGTTCTCCCACATCTGCCGCCTCCCGGCTTTTCTAACCCTGTTCCTGCTCCTTAAGCTCCCATGCACACGGCCCCTAGCTGTACCCCCCCCCCTTGGTGTTCCCATCTGCAGAGTGCCTTGAAGCTCAGACACACCAGCCTCAAGGCCGCGGCCACCAGGCAAGCTTCCAGATGGGACCCCAGCGGAAGCCGACCCAGGATGGGAGGGGCCGCACTCACGTTATGCCGTTGGTCTTCTTGGATGACTCTGAACAGTTTCCATTCAAGAAACAGGCCTCTTTGTTCTGCTTCTCGGCACTTTCGGGAGATGGCACAAGGTCCAGTTTGAGGGTGGCAGCTCCCTGCGGAGCCCCAGTACTCTTGGTCACAGGCATGGCTGTTTCACAGAGGGCAAGTTCAGGCTATGCAACAGGAGGCAAGTGGGACGGTGTGGGTGCAGGTGCAAGCAGGGCTCAGTAGCTCAGGTCTGCCAGCCTGTTCCAGCTGCGGTGGGATGAGACCCCGCCCACCTGCATGAAGGCCCCGCCTCCTCTTGGCCCCTGGAAAAGCCCTGGGGAGAAGGAGGAGAGGGAGGAGGGACTTCGGGAGGGAGTCCTGACCTTTACTGGTCTTGGCCAACCACAGGAAGGGCAGCAACAACTGATGTTGCAGATTTTTTTTTTTTTTCCTTTTGAGACAGGGTCTCATGGTCCCAGGCTGCCCTGTAAGTCCTGTGCTGCTGAGGACTGCTTTCGGGTCTACCTCCTGAGCAGGGATACTACAGGAATGTGGTACCACACCAGTTTACCCAGAGCTGGGTCTCTGAACCAGGGCTCTGTGCCTGCTTGGCCACTTCCCAATGCAACGGAGGATATTAATCATGGGTTTTAATTATGGGTGCCGAATTGTGTATCAAGGAGTCTCCTAAGGGATACACACACTTCCTGGTGTTATATTTTCTCAGTTCTGTAAATTAACTAAGACTTCTTGCAGTAAAGGTGTCTGACTCAGGTCGCAAACTAACAGCACATGTAGTGGAGACTACAGCCAAGCCTGTCAGGGTTATGCTTCAAACTTATTTCTGCCTCCAAGAAATCTACACATGTCCAACTCAGGGCAGCGCACGGGGTCAGTCTGCCAACCTGCAGTTGCTCTAAAACAGGAAGAAGGGGGCTGGAGAGATGGCCTAGCGGTTAAGAGCACTGACTGCACTTGCAGAGGACCCGGGTTCGATCCCCAGCACCCACATGGCGGCTGAGAACCGTTTGTAACTCCAGTTCCAGGGGAATCCGACACCCTCTTCTGACCTCCGCGGCATTGCACGACACGGGTGCACAAACCTGCATGCAGACAGTACATTCATACACATACGAAAATAAAAAAAAATAAAAAAAAAAAAACAGGAAGAAGCTGGAAAGCCAAAGAGCCAAAGCATACAGCCAAGCTGCACCGACCTTCTTTTTGCTTTTTGGAAGCTCCGGGGAAGGACAGGAGCTTACTTGGGAACGACAAGAGCATGGATCCTACAGTTCCCAGGAGTGTTTTCCTGGGCAGGCCATGGCGCGGGGACAGGGTGTGATTTAAATCACACGTGACATTTAGATTAGAACTCTGTAGTTAAAAAAGTCCCAGGAGCTGGGATTTCATTCTCTGTCATTATCTTTGCTCAGTACAGATGAGCGAGCCAAACTTCTCTTCTTCCACAAATTATAGCGTTTTACTTGAGCCACACGGCTCTTCCAACCCTTGTCTCCTCCTCAAAAAGCAACATTTACTGACCTTACCATGGTCCAAGAGTTTTTTTATTTTATTTTTTATTTTTTATGTGTATGAATGTACTGTCTGCATGTAGGTAAGTGCACCTATGTCATGCAATGCAGCAGAAGTCAGAAGAGGGTGTCAGATTCCACTGGAACTAGAGTTAAAAGTGGTTCTCAGCCACCATGTGGGTGCTGGGGATCGAACTCGGGTCCTCTGCAAGAGCAGTCAGTGCTCTTAACCACTAGGCCATCTCTCCAGCCCCCAAGAGTTTATTTTTTTAATTTTTATTATTTATTTTTATTTCATGTGTATGAATGTATTGCTCGAATATATGTAAGTGTACTCGTGTTGTGCAATTCCCATGGAGGTCAGAAGAGGAAGTTGGATCCTCTGGAACTAGAGTTGCTGACAATTGTTAGCTGCCATGTAGGTGCTGAGATTTGAACCCATGTCTTCTGCAAGAGCAGCCAGTGCTTTTAACCACTGAACCATCTCTCCAGCCCCAGAGTTTAACTTTAAACATCTCACTGCTAACCAGAAGACTGGACACAGATGGGTCCCTCCCTGCTAACCAGAAGACTGGACACAGATGGGTCCCTCCCTTACCAAGACTCTTTCTGAGGCCTCACATGGAATTTTGAATTTGTGTTTGTGTGTGTTGAATGTGTCCATGTTTGTGTGGGTGATGGTACATGCGTGCATGTACATATGAGGTCAGAAGTGGATGTTGGGTGTCTTCCCCAATTGTTCACTTGTTTTTTGTTTTTTGAGACAGGCTCTCTCCCCTGAATCTTGAGCTTGTCAAATCTGGCTATCCAGTGAAGCCCAGGTCCTGCCTGTTTCTGTGTTCTGAGCACGTTTTCAGCACACGCAGCTGTGCCTGGCTTTCTGTGCGTTGTCTAGGATCCCAGGCTTTCTATGTGCCATCTAGGGTCAACCCCAGGCTTTCTACGTGTCATCTAGGATCAACCCCAGGCTTTCTACGTGTGGTCTAGGGTCAACCCCAGGCTTTCTATGTGTCATCTAGGGTCAACCCCAGGCTTTCTACATGTGGTCTAGGGTCAACCCCAGGCTTTCTATGTGTCATCTAGGGTCAACCCCAGGCTTTCTACATGTGGTCTAGGGTCAACCCCAGGCTCTCATGCCTGCATAGCGAGCACTTTACCAGCCATGCCATCTCCTTAGCTTCTGGATTTTTCTTTTTCTCCCACCATGAGCCAGTGGGATGCAATGGCTCCATGGGTGAAAACCCTTGCTTCTAAGCCTGACAACCTGCATGTGATCCTTGGGACCCACACGACAAAGGGAGAGAACCAAGTCCTACAGGTTGTCCTCTGTCTTCCCTTACCTACACAAATAAATTTAATTTTTTTTTTGTCTTTTTTGAGCCAGGGTCTTCCTGTAGCCTCAGCTGTCTTGGAACTCGCTATGTAGACCAGGCTGGGGTTGAACTCACAGAGATATCTGCCTACCTCTGCTTCCCAAGTGCTGGGATTAAAGGCATGCACCTCCATGCCCAGCAAAAAATGTAATTTTAAAACAAATACAAAAGACTGGCCCGCCCCGCCTTACTGGTCCTTTCTCCCCTGGCTACTTCTCTGGGGAGCATCTTACTCTGCTTTTACAAATGTGGGAACTGAGAGTCAAAGACCAGTTTGCCAAAGGCCACAGCCCACTGCCCCCCAGCTGGCCTCTTGCCTGTCTGCTGCCTGCAGCTCTGATCACCACCAGCCCCTTAGTTTAAACACTGGCTCCACCCTTCCAGTTCGTGTCCTGAGTCCACTGTGGCACTGGCTGTGGTTTGTTAAATGTCCCTCTTCCCTTGTCTGGCACTGTGGCGTAGGGCTATTCCTGGCCTGCGGAGTAGCAGGCCGTCTTCTGAGTCCTGCAATTGAGATTCCAGGGTTTGATTCTAATCTTAGAGTTCATCTTGCTGACAGAGCAGCGATATGAGTAAAGTCAGACTGTCAGCAGCTTAAGAAGTCTGGACACGAAATCATGCTTTATTCCTCTCCAGGTGGATGGAGAAGAACCTGGAGTCAATCTTCAAACCTTTGGACAGAGGTGGCCACAATTGTGTTTGGCTAGGGCCCTGTCTGGATATGCCAAGTGAAAGGAGACTCCCAACTTGAGGTACCACTGGCCATGCCAGAAGGTTTCTCCCAAGAGGAGGGACACCAGGTACCCCCCAGAGCTGGGTACCTGGAGAGCTGGGTTCCTCTGTGGCTCCGGGGCCTTCCCTCTCTGAGCCTCATTTACGTCTCTGAAGTGGCTTACCAGACTGTAAAGGACTTCCAAAGGCCTGAGAAGCAGAGGGACCTGGGTGGGGTGCTCTGTGAAGCTGAGCTACAGGCCTAGCTTTTGATGGGGCGTGTGTACCCTGATGAGAACAGTGTGCTCACCCAAGAGCTCTGTAGAGGGGGGTGAGGAACAAATAGAACATGAGTGTGTGTGTGTGTGTGTGTGTGTGTGCGCGTGCGTGCACGCACGTGATCAGGAGTGTGCCACATGGCATGCATGTGAAGGCCAGAGGATGACTCGTGTGAATCACTTCCTTCCTTCCACCATGTCTGAGCAGCAAATTCATGTCTTCAGGCTCACAAGCGCCTTTGCCCTCTGAGCCAAGTTGCTGGCCCCAAAAGCAACTTAAATAATGGTAATAATTTTTTATGACCCTGTAGAGTTACAGACAGTCTTGCTTCTTTCATTTTCGTACAGGTGTTTTAAAACTTAGGGGGTGGATGTACTGAATATTGTTGGGGGCTATCAAGGAACTCAGGGATGGAGGCCTGAAGGGGCCCAGGATCTGGGCCATGTGTGTCCATCAAGTTCAATAGGAGGTTCTAAACCTGGCCACATTTGATTTCCACTGCTCTGCAGCCCAGAGGCATCATGTTCTCCTTTTAAACAGACAGAATTTTACATCTTCAGGTACACAGCGTGGGGCTTTGGGACACTGATAGATTCTATATTGATCAACTCCAGGCATTCAGATTAGCCCTCATTTCAAACATGTATTGTTTCTTTGTGGTGACACATTGAAAGTACTCCCCTATAGCTATTCTAAGTTACATAACATGGCTGAGCATAAACAGCCTTCTGTGTAACAGACACAGATTGCATTCTCCTCTCCAACCACACTGTCTCACCTGTCGACTCCTCTCCCTGACCCTCCTGGCTTCCATTAACCTCTATTCTGCTCTCATGAGTTAAGCTTTTTATTTTTATATTATTTTTTTAAATTTTTATTTATTATTTTTTATGTGTATGAGTGTACTGTCTACATGTAGGTTTATGCACCCATGTCATGCAATGCCACGGAGGTCAGAAGAGGGTGACAGATTCCCCTGGAACTTGAGTTAAAAGTGGTTCTCAGCCACCATGTGGGTGCTGGGAATTGAACCCGGGTCCTCTGCAAGAGCGGTTGGTGCTCTTAACCGCTGAGCTATCTCTCCAGCCCTGAGTTAAGGTTTTTAAAGCTCCCATAGGTGTGTAAAACTATGGTATTTATCTTTCTATGTCTTGTTTCTTTTACTGTGATTTATGATTTCCCTTTCGTCACAAATGATAAGATCTCATCCTTTTTAATGGCTGAACGGTATTCTACCGCATTTATATTCCATATATCTATGTATTTATTTATTTTATTATGTATAAGTGTCTTGTTTATGCATGTATGTAAGCACACCATATACTTGTATGTAAGAACATCAGATGCATGCAATGCCTGCAGAGCCCAGAAGAGAACATTGAATCAACCTGTAAACTAGAGTTAAGGATGGTTGTCAGCTGTCGTGTGAGTGCTGGGACCTGATCCTGAAACCTAGGTCCTCTGCAAGAGCAACTAATGCTCATAACTACGGAGACATCTCTCCAGCCCCATTCTATTATCTATCTATCTATCTATCTATCTATCTATCTATCTATCTATCTATCTATCTTAATTTGTCCATTCTTTGAAAGTTACCCTACTTGACTCCATATCTTGCCTATTGTGAATGGTGCTGCAATAAATGGCTTTTTTTTTATTGATGCTTTGTGTATTTCATACATCATTTTCCAATTCAGTTCAGGCATATATCCCCTTCCCTTCCCCCCACCCCACCCCTACCCATCCCAGATCATGCATTCTGCCGTAAGTTTTCTGCATCTTTCTCTGCTTTTTTGTTTTGTTTTGTTTTCATTTTTTTAAACATTTTAAAAACACTCCTGACCACACAATAGGTTAAGAAAGAAATGAAGAAAATTAGAAATACTTGAAGCAAAAATGGGGACACAGCTTATCAAAGCCTGCGACACGAGGGGAAGGTGCAAGCCATTGACACCCACATCAAAGGAGCACAGCCACCTGAAACGCCTGCCCATTCTGCACTTGCAGCAACTAGAAAATAGGAACAAAGCAAGGTTTATTGGAGAATAAAAATCTGGTCAGTGTGAAGTAGAATGTTCTAGAGGCAAAGCCAAGCAAGGTGACATGGAATGGTGTCAGGGCTCAGATCACACAGGGCATTCATTGTGTTATAGTCAGGAATCATGGTGATGTTTTCAGGGAAGAGGGAGAAACTTTAAGCAGATTATCTTTGTGTGATAGTTAGTCCTATTTTTATTTCAATTTTTCTTTTGTTAATTGTATGTGTGTATTCCTGTGTGTATGCCACATGTGTGCAGGTGCCTGTGAAGAACAGAGTGCAGGAAACTTCAGACACTACTGACAAAGGCCAAATTGCCCATGGAGACAATTATTGTCCCCCAAAGACATCTCATCAAAGACAATAAACACACTATGCTCGCTTAGGCCCCAGATGACATGTAACCTTGGGTCACTAGTTTTCTCTAAGTCTAAACAATACCATTCTTTTTCTTTTTCTTTTTTTTTTTTTTTTTTTTTTTTTTTTTTTTTGAGACAGGGTCTCCCTATAGCCCCAGCTGGCCTGGAACTTACTCACTCCATAGACCTGGCTGGCCTTGAACTCACGGAGATCCACCTGCCTCTGCCTCTGGAATGCTGGGATTAAAGGTGTGTACACCACACCCACTTAAAGATGTTCTTAGCCACCATGTGGGTGCTGGGAATCGAACCCTGGTCCTCTGCAAGAGCAGTCAGTGCTCTTAACCACTGAGCCATCTCTCCAGCCCCAACAATACCATTCTTAAATTTACCTCACAACTTGGGTTACAAAAGAAATCCACACTTTAATCCCAGCACTCAGGAAGCAGAGGCAGGTTGGTCTCTGAGACAGAAGCCACCCTGGTCTACATAGCAAGTTCCAGGCCACTTGAGGCTACAGGGACACCCTGTCTTAAAACAAATGAACAAAGCCAGGCTTGGTGGCACACACCTTTAATCCCAGCAGTCAGGAGACAGAAGCAGGCAGATCTCTGTGAGTTCAAGGCCAGCCTGGTCTACAAGCACCCTAGACCCCCTGGGGCTACAGGGAGACTCAGTCTCAAAAACACCAAAAAGGGGCTGGAGAGATGGCTCAGCAGTTAAGAGCACTGACTGCTCTTGCAGAGGACCCAGGTTCGATTCCCAGCACCCACATGGCAGCTAAGAACTGTCTTTAACTCCAGTTCCAGGAGAATCCAATGACCTCCACGGCATTGCATGACACAAGTGCACCAACCTACATGCAGACGACTTCACTATACATAAAAAAATAATAAAAAAATTTTTTTTAATGAATAAGCAAAAAAGAAAAAAATTGCTTTTGATGTTTGAAAGGGAAGTTCTCTTAACAACCTTTGGAGATAAAACTTGAGAGCCACCAAATTCTGTACTAACCCATTGTGGTGGTTTGAATGAGAGTGTCCCCCATAGGCTTTAGTATTCAGACATTTTATCTCCAGTTAGTGGCACTGTTCTTGGAGGTCTTAGACAGTGTGGCCGCTGCTGGAGGAAGTATGTCACTGGGGGCCGGCTTAGTGAGTTAACAAGCCTCTGTGGTCTCCAGCCTCTCTCTCTCTCTTTTTCTCTTGCTTTCTGTTGCTCAATCGAGATGTGAACCTTGGTTGCTGCTCCAGCCCTGGCCACCATGTCCCGCCACAATGGACTCTGATTCCGTGACCGTCAACCGTAAGCTCAAATAAACTCTTCCTTTATAAGTTCCCTTGCTCATGTGGTTTTATCAAGCAATAGAAAGTGACTAATACACCCACTGTAGAGACTTAACTGTAACTCTTTCTTGAGCCCACACNTTTCTGTGTATTTGGCTATTTTCCAAAGTGTTTGTTGTTATTGATTTCTAGTTTTATTATAGTATGGTCAGAAAACAAACGATACAGATTCATTTTAAAAAATTTGCTTGGAGGGCTGGAGAGATGGCCTAGTGGTTAAGAGCGCCGACCGCTCTTACAGAGGACCCGGGTTCGATCCCCAGCACCTACATGGTGGCCGAGAACCATCTGAAATTCCAATTCCAGGAGAACTCAAGTTCCAGGGGAATCCGACACCCTCTTCTGACCTCCTCGGCATTGCACGACACGGGTGCACAAACTTGCATGCAGACAGTACATTCATACACATACGGAAATAAAAAAAAAAATTAAAAAAAAATTTGCTCAGAGTATTTTTGTGGCTTGCCCTCTGAGCTCCCCCAGAGAGATTCTTTGTCTTATGTAGAACTTCTGCCCTGTAGTTGTTGGACAGTGGCTGGTCAGCTCCCCATGGTCCAGGGTATGGTTTAACAATGCTGTTGATTTTTTTTCTTTTTCTGTGTGTGCGCATGTATGCAGATGTTTGTGTGTATGTGTCCAAGTGCACATGTGTCTGTGCATGTGGAGGCCCGAGGATGACCTTATCTGTCGTTCTTCAGGCCTCATCCACCATTTTCTTCTTTCTGTTCTTTTGTTTTTCTCTTTCTTTCTTTTTTCTTTTTTTGAGGCAGGGTCTCTCACCAGCCTGGAGCTTGCAAGTAAGTTAGCCTGGCCAGGTCCACCGAAGAGCAACAAGCACTCTTAACCACTGAGCCGTCTCTCTAGGCCCCCTTTAGCATTTCTTGTAGGACAGTCATTGGTGGTGATAAACTCTTAGATTCTGTTTGTCTGAGAACCTTTATTTCTGAAGGATGGCTTTGCTGGACACAACATCCTTCACTGTAGGCTTTTTTCTCTTACAACTGTGGCTCCCCCAGTTTCTCCTGTAATATTTCTGTTGCAAAGTCTTTCAGGTAACTTGGAGCACGTTTATATACCATTTGATTGTTTCTCTTCCCACCTCTCAGATTTTCTCCTCATCTCCAGGATCCTGGTTATGTCTTGGGATAGTTGTGAGTTGAATTTCACCAGTCACTTTCGACTTTACTTAGATATTTGTATTTTTTCCTAGGTTTGGAAAGTTTTCTGTTATCACTCATACCCACTCACACCCCATTAATATGAACATTTGTATTTTAAATGTTGGAAATATTCTATTTTATTCCTAAAACTTTCTTCATTTTTTAAGTCCTCTGAATCTAGATATTCCAATCATTTACCTTACCTAATTGAATTGTGTGTGTCTGTGTGTGTGTGTGTGTGTGTGTGTGTGTGCGCGACAGAATCTCACATAGCCCACACTGGCCTAAAACTCGATATATAGCCAAAGCTGACCTTAAACTACTGATCCTCCTGTCTCTGCCTCTCTGTGCTGGGCTTACAGGTGTGTTCCACCACAACCCGTTTATATGGCACTGGGGACAGAACCCAGGGCTTTGTGTGTGCTATGTAATCACTCTATCCACTGAGCCACATCCCCAACCCATGCACACTTTGTGTGTGCTATGTAATCACTCTACCCACTGAGCCACATCCCCAACCCATGCACACTTTGGGTCTTCTGTTGGATCAGTTCTGTTATTGATGACTAGTGTTTTCCATTTGTCTGGTGTGCTTTTCAGTTTCAGAGTTGTTTTAAAACATTATTTCAACTTTTTTTTTTTGGTGTTTTTGAGACAGGGTTTCCCTGTAGCCCCAGGTGGCCTGGAGCTCACTCTGTAGACCCCTGCCTCTGCCTCCCAAGTGCTAGGATTAAAGGGGTTCGCCACTATGCCCAGCTCAACTTTTTTTTTTTAGTTTAATTTTTCTTTTTTTTTTTCCACTCAATATTTTTATTTGATTTTTTAAATTTTTTATTTATTTCTGTATGTGTATGAATGTACTGTCTGCATGCAGGTCTGTGCACCCGTGTCGTGCAATGCCACGGAGGTCAGAAGAGGGTGTCGGATTCCCCTGGAACTGGAGTTCTCCTGGAATTGGAGTTTTGGACAGCTCTTGGCCACCATGTGGGTGCTGGGGATCGAACCCGGGTCCTCTGTAAGAGCGGTCGGCACTCTTAACCGCTAGGCCATCTCTCCAGCCCTTTATTTGATTTTTTTAACAATAAGTAATAAGTAGTGAATACAAGCATCCTTCATTTAAAACCAATTTGCAAGCAGCTATGCCTAAACCCACACAGCCCAAGGCTCCCTCCATCCAGCTGAAAGGGCTTGTATGTACAATCATGTTAATCAAATAAGAGTCCAGTCTATATTGACCAGCTCAATATAGTGTCTCTTGTAAAGTACTGAATTATTTCTCTGTGTTTTCTTGAAGTTCATTGGATTTCTAAAGACCAGCCATTCGAATTCTGTTTCTGGGACTTCACATACATTGGTTGGTTTCCAATGTTTTACTTTGTCTGTTGGCTGAAGTTAAAACTCACTGCAGTTCTTAGGATATGTGAGCATTGAAGGACTGGGTTTTCTAACAACTTCAGTTTGGCTCACTTTGTGTCTATTCTTTCAGAAACTGTAAGCTGGGGCCACTGGACTCAGCCTGGCATTAGAGTTCACTAGGGCAAGCCCAGCACTGAGTTCCAAGGAAAACTCCTTCTCTGTGGTAGGCAGATTCTTATCATTGCAACAAATATGTGAATAAATCAACTTATAAGAAGGAAAGTCCTGCCGGGCGTGGTGGCGCATGCCTTTAATCCCGGCACTTGGGAGGCAGAGGCAGGCGGATCTTTGTGAGTTCAAGGCCAGCCTGGTCTACAGAGCGAGTTCCAGGACAGCTGGGGCTACAGGGAGACCCTGTCTCAAAAAGAACAACAACAACAATAAATAAATAAATAAATAAATAAAATAAAAGAAGTAAAGGTCTGTTTTGCCTCAGACTTTCAGAAGGCTCAGCCAATGTTGCTTGTCCAAATTGCCTTTAGTCTTGTGATGAGGCTGCGCATCACATCAGGATCAGGTAGCAGAGGAAACTGCTTGCTTCACAGCAGCCAATGTGCACCAGAGGAAGAGCCTGGTGTCCCACAGTCCCCTTCCAGGACATGCCCCCAGTGACCTCAAACCTTCCATTAGCTCCGAAGGACTCCTCTGCTTTCCAAAAGTGCCAAACTAGTGGCCCAGCCTCTAACATGAGGGCCATGGAAGCCAGTGGAGAGCCAAAGTATAAGATTCCCTTACATCTTGACCTCAGCGACAGATGTGCAGCTTCAGGTTGGTGAGGGGGAGGGGCCAGTCCTTGGGCTCTGGCAGGTTCTGGCCTGGGGGCAGGAGCTGTGGGGCTGTTTTATGTCTTGTACTCGGGTCCAAGCTTTAGACTTGTGTTTGATTTCTTCTCTCTCTACTCTGCCCTGCTTGGAGTGAGGGGAAGGAGGGATGTGTACATCTCCTTCCTTCTCTACTGTCTCCCATTTAGCTTTTTCTTCTTATGTTGAAAAAAGAAGGTACCTGACATCACCTGGTTTTCTTACATCTGGCAGAGGAAGTTTGGGGTATGAATACAGTTCTGTGGGAAAGCCTGTGGGGGTCTTACTGGGTGTGCACCTTGTTTTGTCCTTCTGGGATGTTTACGGATGACATCATTTTATTAGGCCAGGTTTCCAGAACAACTGTTCTCAAGGAGCCATCTGTGTCCCTGCACCTGCGTCCAGAAGCTCACGCCAAAGAAAGAATAAAATCCCAGTGTCCAAAGGACAAGTGTTGGGGGCCAAAAAAATGTGTTTTTTCAGGTGGCAAAAGAATGGAGAAATGGGGGCTTTGCTCTCAGATCAACTTCTCAACATCAGAAGGCAGAGGAGACACAGGAGAGGAGGGAGAGAGGGGGGCTATTAGAGATAGGAGTGCCCATGCCCATGCTCTCTGGGAAGAGGTGGAGATCTTCCAGAAGCAGGTCTGGTATTTCTAGTTATGGCTGGTGGCTCTCAAGTGATTTTAGCCTTGCAGGGTGGGAGGAGAGGTGAGGTGAGTCCAGGTCAAGTTAACCCCCTGTTAGAGTTCGGATTAAACATTCCCGAGATGATAACTGTACAGCACTGAGTAGGATCTGACCCAAAGGTTAAGGCCGTGGAGACAGACACAGCACAAAGTCACGTGCTTTTGCCATGTCCTCTTTTTCCATTGGACTTCCGCCCGTCAAAGTGGAAAGTTGGAATTTAGGCAAAGATGGCCTTCGAGACCTGAAGAATAAGCTGGGTCATTGTTATTGTCACAAGCCACATGTTGGAGCTGTCATCTAGAGCCAAGCAGACGGGAGACTGCTAATGTATTCCAAGTTACAGATTCCAGAAGACGACTGTGAGCAAATGAAGCCAGAGCTCTCTGAGGTCATATCTGCTCTCCAGAGTTCTCCGAGGTCATATCTGCTCTCCAGAGTTCTCCGAGGTCATATCTGCTCTCCAGAGTTCTCTGAGGTCATATCTGCTCTCCACAGTTCTCTGAGGTCATATCTGCTCTCCACAGTTCTCTGAGGTCATATCTGCTCTCCACAGTTCTCCGAGGTCATATCTGCTCTCCAGAGTTCTCTGAGGTCATATCTGCTCTCCAGACAAGCCCTGCGCTTCCTTGACTCACAAGTGCACAGGTACGTGAGCTAAAATGACCTTAGAGCTCATGAACTCCAACCTCCCCATTTCACAGATGTGATGAGAAAAGTGCACAGTTGCCCCTCCATGCCTGCGGCCTACTCCAGATGGAGCTGGGATCCCTGGTTAGGACTGGTATCTGCTTTGGTCAGGGTGGGGGAAGGACAGGTGGTGTTCTAGTTTCTCTTCAGTTGCTGTGACCAAACGCTCTGACCAAAACCAACTTGGGGAGGAAAGAGTTTATTTGACTCACATCTCCCAGGTTCATCACTGAGGGAACCCAAGGTAGGAACTCAGGGAAGGAACCTGGAGGCAGGAGCTGAAGCATTGCTTACTGGCTTGCTCCTCTGGCCCATGCTCAATCTGCTTTCTTATACAATATGAAGCAACCTGTTCAGGGATGGCCAACCCACAGCACTCAGCAATCAAGAAAATACCCCACAGGCCAGCCTAGTAGAGGCAATTCCCCACTTGAGGCTCCCTCAACCCAGGTGTGTCAAGTTGACACTAAAGCTATCCAGCACAATTGACCCCTTGTCAACTTGACACAGAAAACACATCACTATTAAGCCATATCATTTCCATTTCTTGTCCCCAACATATATGATGTTAACATTAATATCACAAGATAAGAATTCTGGGGTCTTCACTGCAACTGAGGCCACACTTTCACCGATGGCCTTTCCTGGCCTCTCACAGTGCCAAGACTCGGCTGCTCTCTGTGACCCCTTCACATTTCAACACCAGAACCATATAGGAGATTCTTACACATTACCAAGTCCTGCTTCTGGCTTGAGGTGGAGGCTCAGGCCTCCTCTGAACCACAGCTTCTGTGTGCTGACCCTAAGGAGATTCTTCCCAGAAGATTTCACCACTGTAATACTGATCTCTTGTTATTTACAGACGATTTTTCAGCCCCAGCTAACCAGCATCAATTTATCCCAGTAAAACAAAGTTTTCACTTCAGGTTCTGGTCTCTTCTTAATCACAGCTGATTCTTCAGCCCCAGCTGACCAGAATCCACAAATTCTCAATTCGAAAATATCATGCAGGGGCTGGAGAGATGGCTCAGCAGTTAAGAGCACTGACTGCTCTTGTAGAGGACCTGGGTTCAATTCCCAGCACCCACATGGCAGCTAAGAACCATCTTTAACTCCAGTTCCAGGGGAATCTGATGCCCTCTTCTGATCTCCACAGCATTGCATGACACGGGCGCACCAACCTACAGAAAGCTAGTACACTCGCTGGGCGTGGTGGCGCACGCCTTTAATCCTAGCACTTGGGAGGCAGAGGCAGGCGGATCTTTGTGAGTTCAAGGCCAGCTTAAGTGAGTTCCAGGACAGCTGGGCTACAGGGACACCCTGTCTCAAAAAGACCAAAAGAAAAAAGTTATTCCAAAAATGATGGTTAAGTTTGCTTTCCGGAAAGAAGTTCAACTCTTGATATAGTTAATNCCTAATGGTCTCTGCTTCCCTTTGAATCTTCACAAGGCCTCCGTCATCTACAACTCTTTCAGCACAACTGTTCCAAGTTCCATAGCAACAAACTAAGCATTCAATGGCTTTTCCAGACCAAAGTTCCAAATGCTTCCACAATCCTCCCCAAAACACCAAGGTCAGGCCTGTCCCAGCAATAGCCCATTCTCTGGTACCAATTTCTGTTCTAGTTTCTCTTCCAATTGCTGTGACAAAACACTCTGACCAAACCAACTTGGAGAGGAAAGGGTTTATTCGGCTCATGAGGGGCCCACCCAGCCACCCAGGTCAAGATGGTGCTGAGGGGAGGTAGAGGAGGAGGGACCTGGGTTGTTTGCCAAAACCTCTGGTTGGGGAAAGATAAGGACAAGCGGCATGAGTTACAATTGTCAGCTGTGTACACCAGTCCCCCTCAGAGGGTCAGAGGGGCTGCAAGAACATTGGTCATTTGCTTTCGCACCTAAATGCCTTTTGTGGCTGCTTTGTATATAAGTCACTGCCCTGCTTGCAATAAACAAGAAACTGCTTGACTGGACTCTCCACTGCGTCTGAGTGTCTCTGGAAACTGAGGAGGCTGGAGAACGGGGCACTTACCTTTCCTCAGCCCAGTCGGTTCCAGGACAGGACCCAACTAAGACCTGACAGGCTCATATCTCTGGGTCACAGTTCATCAATGAGGGAGCCCAAGGTAGAAACTCAGGCCAGGAACTTGGAGGCAGGAGGTGAAGAACAGGCCATGGAGAAATGCTGCTTACTGGCTTCCTCCCCTGGCCTATGCCCAGCCTGCTTTCTTATACGGTACACAACAAACTGCCCAGGAGTGGCACCACCCACAGTGAGCTGGGCCCTCCCACATCACTCAACAATCAAGACAATACTCCACAGATGTGGCCACAGACCAGTCCAGTGGTGGCAATTCCCCAACTGAGGCTCCCTCAACCCAGGTGTGTCAAGTTGACACCAAAGCTGCCCAGCACAGGTAGCTTTCTGCCGCTGTCATTTCCCCCAGTAACTCTAGAAACAGGCCTGGCATAGACTGCTCTTAGCTAGACTGGGACACAGCCACTTGTCTCAACCAACTGTCGGAGCACCCCTGGCCCAGTAGAGGGTCATGCACTCATTCCTGGACCAAGGACAGAGTCAGTGTCTCTAGAGCCATGTAGGCCAACTGTGGCGGCAGAAGTGGTTCCCAAAGGAAACTCAGGGAACAATTATTGGAAGGGAAGATGGATGCTGGGCATTGGAGTGCACAACAGAGCAAGAAAATGTGAACATTAGGTGCTATGTGCAAGAAACAACATGGCAAGTCTACTTCATTCACCGAAGAATCACAGTCAAAACAGTGGCAGATCGGGTGGTATCGGCCTAATGTTTCTTTGACATCCTAGCAGAGGCCGTACAAAGTGAGTGTCAGAGTCACCACTGTGAGGAGATCAAATGACAGGGGTGGTTTTACCAAAGTGAATGAAATCTCACAGAGTGTCTGTGTTTTGTTGTTGACTCGAGTCAATCCTTAGACAACTGAATATAAGAAAATCCTAGGACATTTTTGGAAATTGCTCTCTATGAACTTTGTGTGAATTCAAGCACTGTTTTATGAATTACATGAACCATTATTAAAATAGAAACAAAACTAAACAGAGCAACGGCAGTGCAAACAAAATGGTGAGAGAAGGGCGCTTACTGCCGAGGCAGGAGAACCTTTGTGAGTTCGAGGCCATCCTGGGTTACATAACGAGTTCCAGGCCAGCTGGGGCTACAGGGAGACCCTGTCTCAAAAACCACAAACAAACAAACAAACAAACAAACAAACAAACAAACAAACAAACAAAATGTAATTCAAGTGCAGGACCTCTCCCTGAAACAGCATGCACGATCAATCGGCAACACCCAACACAGCGCACGCACCACTGTCACCTCCTGCACGTGCCTCCATGTGCCCCAGAAAGTGCAAATCTAAGCGGAGAGCTGAGCTGGACTTTCCCGGAAGCTCAGCATGTTCCCAGGCTGCTGTCTGCTGTTGCTCCCACCCCAGCATCTGCTTTCTCCTGCTTTGGGGGTCTTCCCTGCTCTGCCTGTCCATTCCTTGCCTCTTGCTCCTTTCCGGTCCTTTGCCTCCTCCAGGCTAGGGGCTGGCGATGTGGCGACGAGCCCCCCCCCCCCGCCCCCCCCCCTCGCTCTTGGCTCCAGCCTTCTCCCAAGCTCTGTCTGTTTTCCAGAACAATCTGTCCAAGTTCAACTTTTTTTTAAAGCTTTTTTTTTTTTTTTTGGTCTTTTTGAGCACAGGGTCTCCCTTAGCCCCAGTTCTGGAATTACTCGTAGACCAGGCTGGCCTTGCTAACTCTCACGAGATCTGCCTGGCCTCTGGCCTCCCAAGTGCTAGGATTAAACGGGCCCGTGCGTCACCAACACCCGGCAACATTTTGATTTTTAAAGGTCACGACGAGCTCTTTGCTGCGGCTGCTGCTGCCTGCTTGCTGCGCGACTGCTGCTGCTGTTAGTTATCGTTACAAAACTAAAATGCAAAAGGACAGATTGAGAATACAGGAAGATCTGACAAGCTGTAAAAGGGGCTGAAGGTTGTTCTTCAGGCCTCCCCCGAACTGGCTGGGATGAGCGGGGTGGAGTCTCCGTGTGCGGTTGCGCTGTCGCAGGAGCTCGCCGCGCAGATCCCCCCCCGTCCGCCTCCGATCCTCCTGCCTCCTCGCCCCTCGTGTACAGAGATCCGAGTAGCTCTACCGCCGACCGGGAAAATGTACTCGAAGGAGAAAGTCTTCGTAACGCGTAGCCTCCAATACTCTCGCGATCTTATCTTGGCGCTCTCTACCCCTTTCTTCCTTCCCTCCTCTTCTTTTTTTTTTTCTTTTTCTCTCCTCCCTCCTCTCTCCCTCTTCGCCCTCCTTCCCTCTTTCTCTTCCTCCTCCTTTCTCCCTCTTCTTCCCTCTCCTCCCTCCTTCCCTTTCTCTTTTCCCCTTTCTTCCTCCTCCTTTTCCTCCTCCTCTCCTCCCTCCTCCTCCTCCTCCTCCTCTCCCCTCCCTCCTATTCCTCCGGCCTGACTGTGATCTCAGGTACTTAGGCTGGCCTTTGAACTCTATGTACCTGAGGATGACCTTAACTCATGGATTCAATCCCCAGCATCATATAAAGTAGGCACATGACACTGTGATCCCAGCAACGTCTTTATACGACATTGTGGACTTGATGAACCCAGGGAGTCATGCACATAGACAAGCTCTCACACAGTACTGGTCATGGCACACACGAGTGTCATGCCACCACTAGACAATCTCTCACAAAGTGACTGGGTCAGGCACACAGAGTGCTCATGCACACTAGACAAGCTCTCACACCGTACTGGGTCAGCACACAGAGTGTCATGCACACTAGACAAGCTCTCACATAGTACTGGTCAGCACACAGAGCTTTGATGTACTTGGCCACCCTCCTGAAACATCTCTTCCAAGGACTCACTGCTTTCCTAATTGCAAAGAGCAAGTTAAACACTGAAGTGTAGTGTGGGGTCCCATACTCCCACCCAAGCACAGAGACAAAGAGAGCAGTTCTAATCTCCTCCCACACTGAACTCTGCCTGGGAACTATGTTCCTGGTCACGGTTCTCTGTCAAATTAAGGACCAGGCTGCGCAGGCAGCTGGAGGCAGTGCTTCTGCCTTGGATTTTACTTTCGACCTTGATTTCCCTTTCACCTGTGTGCTTCCTTGTTCAAAGATTCAGATCAATAAGGAAGGACAAAGGAGGGTGCTCTCTGCAGGCTTCAGACAGTAGACAGCAAGCAATGGTGCCGTCAAGCAGGGTGCAACCCGTGGTGGCTGCAGGACTCTGTAGGCCCCAGGCATGTAATTTACCCAGAATCCCACTGATATTTAATGGAGGAGAGATACAGACAAGGAACGTGAAGGCAGAGAAGTGTGATGACCTGCCCAGGTGGGGTGGGAACAACTGGAAAATGGTGCTGGACAGCTTCAGACATCAACCTTACACATACCGAGCAAGAGGAACCTCACCGGGGGAACTTTCCTCTGGGCAGACTTGGACATTTTTAATTTGAGTGAGGAGAGGCCCCAGTCCAACTGAGGGAGGTGCCCACCACCTGGGCTGGTGGCCTGGCCTATGGCAAGAAAAGCAGGTTGCAGCACAGGTCAGTGGGAGCAAGCCAGTAAGCCGTGCTCCTCTGGGCTGTGCTCCAGCTCCTGCCGTGGCTTCCCTCTGTGGCGGGCCGTGACCTGGAGAAGTAAGCGGAGACATAACCCATTCCTCCCCAAGTTGGTTTTGGTCAGAGTTTTATCACAGCAATAAAGAAGCACACTAGGTCAGCGGGTGGGCTCAGTGTGGGTCACACTGACTCAGCGTGCTGCTTAGGGGACAGGTGTCATGATGTTGTACATACACCATCTTAGCCAAGGTGACTGGAAGACACACGGGGCCAACACTCCTATCCAGCTTGGGGTGTGCGTGAGCAGCTTAGGGGGCTGAACGTGGAGTAAGGCCTCCATTCGCCCCCCAACCAGGGGGAGGCCAGTCTCCAGCTGAGAAGTCTTTGAAGCAGGAAGAGCAGGGGATGCATCTGGGTGGGGTGGACACAGCAGAGTGCCAAGGAGAGGAGAGGAGGAGAGAGAGAGAAACCAAAACAAACCAAGCAAGTTGACTCTGGGTTTCCCCCACCCCAAGAACACTGGTGAATGAACGTACACATATACTACACACCACACACACACACACGCACACACATGTGCGCTGATCACCCCCTCATACCACACACACACACCACACACCACACACCAAACATTACAAGGATGCATGTATAATGTTGACACCACCTACTCTGGTGGCGTTGTACTGATCGGGCCTTTTTATTTTTGGCGTTTTTACTCTGGTTCTTTCTGTGGGCAGAGAGCAGGGAGACCCTCTTTTGTGGGCCCCAGAACCCCGGGGGGCACAAGATGTTGGTCCTGCCTCCAACAGAATTCCTCCGGATCAGAAAGCTTCCTGTAGACAGAGCTTCAAGACTGTACCCTCTACCTCTCTCAGTAGTGTTTGTTTTCAACCCAAAGTGTAAGCTGTTCTGCCCTTACCACAGTTAAACATGAAGTCACATCCTGAACAGCCACTAGGGGACTCGGAAGATCTTTGGGGACAAAACTTTCAACCCAGAAGGATATCAAAGGAAATTGTATGTTATTAGGGCCCATCAGTTTCCTTAAGGATTGTGTGTGTGTGTGGTGGTGTGGTGTGTGTGTGTGTATGTGTGTGTGTAGGGGAGGAAGGAGGAAGGAAGGGGGAGGAAGGCGGAAGTGAGGGAAAAGGAGGGAGGGAGCAACTGAGAAGAATGGCTCAAGCTGGTAATGCACCCACCATGCCTGATGAGCCGAGTTCCACCCCCAGAACCGCATGTGGTGGAAGGGGACAACTGAGGCTTCCGACTTTCACAGGTGTGCCGGGGCACCCGTGCTCCCCAACAAATAAATAAAAAGTGAAAGATTTTTTAGAAAAAGAAAACTGGGGCTGAGGATGGCCTAGCGGTTAAGAGCGCCAACCGCTCTTGCAGAGGACCCGGGTTCGATCCCCAGCACCCACATGGAGCTGAGAAAAACATCTTTAAATCCAGTTCCAGGGGAATTACCGACGCCTCTTCTGACCCTACTGTGGCATTGCAATGGCATAGGGTGGCAAAACATACATGCAGACAAGTACATCACATACACATAAAAAATCCTAAAATTAAAAATTTTAAAATTAAAAAAAGAAGTGAGAGAAATGGGCTCAGGACTGTAGTGAGTGGAGTGCTTGCCACACGTGCAGAGACTCTCGGCTATATCTTAGCTCTGTCCTAAAGGAACGAGAGGGCCAGCCAGAGCCAGCCAGGACTCTTGGCTCAGGGCCCACTGGCTTGCATCTTGGTTTTGGAATTCAATAGCCCCCTGGTGTCAGGCAGCTGCATGGCCGAGAGCCCAGGCTTCATCACTGTGAGGGGAGCAGCTCTTGAAGCTGGGGACACAGCCCTGCCCTTGATATTGGACTCCACCCGCTCTAAACCAGTCCTCAAGGGTTAATTAACATGCAACAATATCAGGCTCTTCTCCATAGGTGCATGCATTTTAATGTACATGTGTATGGCACCACACACACATATATATATTCATATATATATATATATAAAATTATTATACTATATATGTTTTTTTAGCCCCCAAACAAAACACAGTTGTTCTTGCACGGTTGTTCTGAGCCCTTTGAGAATACTTCGACTGTATGTATTATTAAAAAATTTTGGGTGGAGAGATGGCCTAGCGGTTAAGACACACGACCGCTCTTGCAGAGGAACCGGCGTTCGAATCCCCAGCAACCCAATGGCGGCCGAGAACCGTCTGAAACTCCGATGTCCAGGAGAACTCCAGTTGCAGGGGATCCGACACACCTCTTCTGAACCTCTGCGCATCTCCGACACGGGCGCACAGACTTTGCATGCAGACATCCAGTTCATTCACTATCAGAAATAATAATAAAAAGAAATTTTTTAAAAGTTTTAATTTACTCCTTCACAATTCATACATGTTGAAGTGTATGTTGATCATATATATCTAACCCAACGCCTCTCTACACACCTCCTCCACCCTCCAAGTACCTCTCCTTTTTTTTTTTTGGTGTTTTTTTTTGAGATTCGTCTTCCGTAGCCCCAGGTGGCCTGGAACTTGCTCTTTAAGTCCTCTCCTTCTTAAAACTGTTTGTTATTTTTATTTTGTGTGTATGAGTGCGTATTGCCTTGCACTTATGTGAGTGCACCCTGTCAGGCACTAACCGCAGAGGTCAGAAGGGGCATTGGATTCCCTGGAACCAAGTTGATGATGGTTCGTTGAGCCGCCATAGGGTGCTGGGAATCAAACCCAGGTCCCTGCACAGAGCAATCAGTACTCTAACCACTGAGCCATCCTCCCGCCCTCCCCTGCTTCTCTGTCTGCCTCGTTCTGTGAACCCATGAATCCAGTCAGCTCTGCCTCCTGAAATGCTGACTAATCTTGTTGGCTTGGCCTGGCACAGGTGACCACAGCTTCTGTGAGTTCAAGAGTGGCACTGGCTATGACATATCCCAAAGGCTGCATTTCACAGCTCCAGGATGGCCTCAAACTCAATAGGGACCCACCTGCCTCTGCCTCTAAGTGCTGGGATTAAAGCGCTTGCACCACACCCCAGCTTCTATGTCTTTTTTAAAAAATTTTATTTTTTATTTTTCATTTTTTGTGTATGAGTGTATTGCCTGGCCTGATATGTGTAAGCGACCCGGGTCACGCAATGACAGTAAGTGGTATTGGATTCCCTGGAATGAATTACAGATGGTCGTTAGACCACACGTGGATTGCTGGGATTTAACCTGGGTTTAACTTAATGCTGAGCCGTATCTCTGCCCCATCTACAGTCTTATTTTAAAGATAGAGTTCCTTTGGTCATTTCATCCAAAGGTTCGGTTTTTGCTGAACTCCCTTCCAGTGACTTTTCACAATCAACACAGATGCTCGTCAATCAAGGGCATTCCAAATTGTATAGAAGCTTCAATTGAACACCACGGTGCTGAGGTTGGTTGATTTAATGGTGAGGATTGTCAAACAGAGGCTTTGGGCTCTCCTACTTCCCACATGGCTACAGTGAGGCCCAGTAGGCCTTCCCAGCATCCCGAAGCTTTCTCTTATCTTTGTCTTCTTAATTATCGATGCCTATTAGTCAATTCTACAACTCAGCAACATTTCCGCACATATGTGTAGCATGTGAGCATTCTGTCCATCTATTCTTCTATCCCCACACCCTTCCTCCTCCCTAGAAGCCCCTCCCAATCTCCATCTGTCTCCTCACTACAGTTACAGTGATTACTGTTCCAATCTGCACTCTCACAAGGCTGTGGCTGTGCAGGATTCTGCCACTTCCCACAACTGTCTGTCAACTTTTCTCTAGGACACGTGTTCTCTTACATAAGCTTAGGGAAGACAGGTGATGCCGAGGCACACAGCAAAGATAACAGCTCACCCGGTGCTTGATCTTAACCTCATATTATTCAGTCCTATAGCATCGCCCTGTATGTTGATCCATTTATTTTTTTTAATTTTATTTTATTTTTTATGTGTTATGAATGTACATGTCTGCAGCTGGTTTGTGCACACATGCCATGCAATGCCGAGGGTCAGAAAGAGGGTGTCGGATTCCCCTGGAACTGGAGTTACAGACGGTTCTCAGTCGCCATGGTGGGTGCTTGGGGATTGAACCCGGGTTCCTCTGCACGAGGCAGTGGCACTCTTAACAGCCAGACCATCTCTCCAGCCCCGATCCCCATTTTAAAGGTGAGGAAAGGTGAGGCACAGAGAGGCTTGCTTTTAGCGAGTTTGTCCAAGATTGTGCGGCTTAAGAGGAGCATAAAACAGTTTTCAAACCCATGTCTGAGCTGGGCCTGGTGGTTTGTAGGTTTAATCCCAGCACCCAAGACTCTGAGGCAGGAGGACTGTGAGTTCCAAGGCCAGTGCAGTCTACTCTGTAAAAATATGTCCCAACACATATAAAACAACAACANTCCACCTCCTCCACCTCCTCCACCTCCTCCACCTCCTCCACCTACTCCTTTACCTCCTCCTCCTCTTCCTCCTTCTCTTCTTCGACCTCCTCCTAGTCCTCTGCCTCCTATTCCTCCTCCTCCTCTTCATCTTCCGACTCATCCTCTTAGACCTCCTCCTCCTCTTCGTCTTCCTCCACCTCCTCCACTTCCTCATCCTCTTCCTCTTCCTCCTCCTCTTCGTCTTTTTCCTCCACCACCTCCTACTCCTTTTACTCTTCCTCCTCCTTCATAGATTTCTAGGTTCATAGGTTTCTCCTCCTCCTCTTCCTTTTCCTCCTCCTCCTCTTTGTCTTCCTCTTCCTTTTCCACCTCCTCCTATTCACCTACTCCTCCTCTTCCTCCTCTTCCTCCTCCTCTTCTTTGTCTTCCTTCTCCTCCTCCTCTTCCCCCTCCTCCTCCTCTTCCTCTTATTCCTCATCCTCTTCGTCTTCCTCCTCCTCTTCAACCTCCTCCTCCTCTGCCTCCTCCTCCTCCTTTTGTTCTTCCTCCTCCTTCATAGATTTGTAGGTTCATAGGTTCCTACTCCTCCTCCTCTTCCTCTTCTTCCTCCTCCTCCTCTTCATCTTCCACCTCCTCCTCCTACACCTCCTCCTCCTCCTCTTCGTCTTCCTCCTCCTTCCTAGATTTGTAGCTTAATAGCATTTTCCTCCTCTTCTTGCTCTCCCTCCTCCTCCTCCTCTGCTTCGAACTCCTCATCCTCTTCCTCCTCCTCCTATTTCTCATCCTGCTCTTTGTCTTATTCCTCCTCCTCTTCCTCCTCCTCCCCTTCATCTTCCACCTCATCATCCTCCACCTCCTCATCTTCGTCTTCCACCTCCTATTCCTCGACCTCCTCTTCCACCTCCTCCTCCTCTTCCTCCTCCTCCTCCTCCTCCTATTCCTCCTCCTGACTGGATCTCAGGTAGCTTAGGCTGGCCTTGAACTCCTATGTACCTGAGGATGACCTTAAGCCATGGATTCAATCCCCAGCATCATATAAAGTAGGCACATACCTGTGATCCCAGCACCTGCTTTATACGACATTGTGGATTGAACCCAGGGCGTCATGCACACTAGACAAGCTCTCACACAGTACTGGGTCAGGCACACACAGTGTCATGCACACTAGACAAGCTCTCACAAAGTACTGGGTCAGGCACACAGAGTGTCATGCACACTAGACAAGCTCTCACACAGTACTGGTCAGCACACAGAGCGTCATGCACACTAGACAAGCTCTCACATAATACTGGTCAGCACACAGAGCTTTGATGTACTTGGCCACCCTCCTGAAACATCTCTTCCAAGGACTCACTGCTTTCCTAATTGCAAAGAGCAAGTTAAACACTGAAGTGTAGTGTGGGGTCCCATACTCCCACCCAAGCACAGAGACAAAGAGAGCAGTTCTAATCTCCTCCCACACTGAACTCTGCCTGGGAACTATGTTCCTGGTCACGGTTCTCTGTCAAATTAAGGACCAGGCTGCGCAGGCAGCTGGAGGCAGTGCTTCTGCCTTGGATTTTACTTTCGACCTTGATTTCCCTTTCACCTGTGTGCTTCCTTGTTCAAAGATTCAGATCAATAAGGAAGGACAAAGGAGGGTGCTCTCTGCAGGCTCAGACAGTAGACAGCAGCAATGGTGCCGTACAAGCAGGGTGCACCTGTGGCTGCAGGACTCTGTAGGCCCCAGGCATGTAATTTACCCAGAATCCCACTGATATTTAATGGAGGAGAGATACAGACAAGGAACGTGAAGGCAGAGAAGTGTGATGACCTGCCCAGGTGGGGTGGGAACAACTGGAAAATGGTGCTGGACAGCTTCAGCCATCAACCTGACATACCTGAGAAGAGGGAACCTCACCTGGGGAATTTCCTCTGGCAGACTGTGAGACATTTTTTTAATTTGAGTGATGAGAGGCCCCAGTCCACTGAGGGAGGTGCCACCCCTGGGCTGGTGGCCTGGGCTATGCAAGAAAGCAGGTTGAGCACAGGTCAGGGGAGCAAGCCAGTAAGCCGTGCTCCTCTGTGGCTGTGCTCCAGCTCCTGCCGTGGCTTCCCTCTGTGGCGGGCCATGACCTGGAGAAGTAAGAGGACATAAACCCATTCCTCCCCAAGTTGGTTTTGGTCAGAGTTTTATCACAGCAATAAAGAAGCACACTAGGTCAGCGGGTGGGCTCAGTGTGGGTCACACTGACTCAGCGTGCTGCTTAGGGGACAGGTGTCATGATGTTGTACATACACCATCTTAGCCAAGGTGACTGGAAGACACACGGGGCCAACACTCCTATCCAGCTTGGGGTGTGCGTGAGCAGCTTAGGGGGCTGAACGTGGAGTAAGGCCTCCATTCGCCCCCCAACCAGGGGGAGGCCAGTCTCCAGCTGAGAAGTCTTTGAAGCAGGAAGAGCAGGGGATGCATCTGGGTGGACACAGCAGAGTGCCCAAGTGGAGAGAGAGAGAGAGAGAGAGAGAGAGAGAGAAACCAAAACAAACCAAGGCAAGTTGACTCTGGGTTTCCCCCACCCCAAGAACACTGTGAATGAACTTACACATATACTACACACACACACACACACACACGCACACACATGTGCGCTGATCACCCCCTCATACACACACACACACACACACACACACACACACATACAAGGATGCATGTATGTTGACCACCACCTACTACTGGTGGCGTGTACTGATCGGCCTTGGCGTTTTTACTCTGGTTCTTTCTGTGGGCAGAGAGCAGGGAGACCCTCTTTTGTGGGCCCCAGAACCCCGGGGGGCACAAGATGTTGGTCCTGCCTCCAACAGAATTCCTCCGGATCAGAAAGCTTCCTGTAGACAGAGCTTCAAGACTGTACCCTCTACCTCTCTCAGTAGTGTTTGTTTTCAACCCAAAGTGTAAGCTGTTCTGCCCTTACCACAGTTAAACATGAAGTCACATCCTGAACAGCCACTAGGGGACTCGGAAGATCTTTGGGACAAACTTTAAACCCAGAAGGATACAAAGGAAATTTATGTTATTAAGGGCCCATCATTTTCTTTAAGGAGTGTGTGTGTGTGTGTGTGTGTGTGTGTGTGTGTGTGTATGTGTGTGTGTAGGGGAGGGAAGGAAGGAAGGAGGGAGGGAGGGAAGGAGGAAGGGAGGGAAAGAGGGAGGGATGCACTGGAGAAATGGCTCAGCTGGTAAAGGCACCACCAAGCCTGATGAGCCGAGTTCCACCCCCAGAACCGATGTGGTGGAAGGGGACAACTGAGGCTTCCGACTTTCACAGGTGTGCCGGGGCACCCGTGCTCCCCACAAATAAATAAAAGTGAAGATTTTTTTTAAGAAAAAGAAAACTGGGGCTGGAGAGATGACCTAGCGGTTAAGAGCGCCAACCGCTCTTGCAGAGGACCCGGGTTCGATCCCCAGCACCCACATGGCAGCTGAGAACCATCTTTAACTCCAGTTCCAGGGGAATCCGACGCCCTCTTCTGACCTCTGTGGCATTGCATGGCATGGGTGCACAAACCTACATGCAGACAGTACACTCATACACATAAAAAATAAATAAAATTAAAAAATTTTAAAATTTAAAAAAAGAAGTGAGAAAAGGGCTAGGACTGTAGTGGTGGAGTGCTTGCCACACGTGCAGAGACTCTCGGCTATATCTTAGCTCTGTCCTAAAGGAACGAGAGGGCCAGCCAGAGCCAGCCAGGACTCTTGGCTCAGGGCCCACTGGCTTGCATCTTGGTTTTGGAATTCAATAGCCCCCTGGTGTCAGGCAGCTGCATGGCCGAGAGCCCAGGCTTCATCACTGTGAGGGGAGCAGCTCTTGAAGCTGGGGACACAGCCCTGCCCTTGATATTGGACTCCACCCGCTCTAAACCAGTCCTCAAGGGTTAATTAACATGCAACAATATCAGGCTCTTCTCCATAGGTGCATGCATTTTAATGTACATGTGTATGCACACACACACACATATATATATGTATATATATATATATATACATATATATATACATATATATATGTATTCCCAAACACAGTTGTATGCACGGTTGTTCTGAGCCCTGTGAGAATACCTCTGACTTATTTATTATTTAAAAATTTTGGGCTGGAGAGATGGCCTAGTGGTTAAGAGCACCGACCGCTCTTGCAGAGGACCCGGGTTCGATCCCCAGCACCCACATGGCGGCCGAGAACCGTCTGAAACTCTGATTCCAGGAGAACTCCAGTTCCAGGGGAATCCGACACCCTCTTCTGACCTCTGCAGCATTGCACGACACGGGCGCACAGACTTGCATGCAGACAGTACATTCATACACATACAGAAATAAATAATAAAAAGAAATTTTTAAAAGTTTTAATTTACTCCTTCACAATTTCATACATGTGCAGAGTGTATGTTGATCATATATATCTAACCCAACTCCTCTCACACACCTCCTACCACCTTCCAAGTCCTCTCCTTTTTTTTTGGTGTTTTTGAGACAAGGTCTCCCCGTAGCCCCAGGTGGCCTGGAACTTGCTCTTTAAGTCCTCTCCTTCTTAAAAATGTTTGTTATTTTATTTTGTGTGTATGAGTGTATTGCCTGCAATTATGTGAGTGCACCTGTGTCATGCACTAACCGCAGAGGTCAGAAGAGGGCATTGGATTCCCTGGAACCAAAGTTGAGGATGGTTGTTAGCCGCCATATGGGTGCTGGGAATCGAACCCAGGTCCTCTGCAAGAGCAATCAGTACTCTTAACCACTGAGCCATCTCTCCAGCCCTCCCCTGCTTCTCTGTCTCTCTTCTGTGAACCCATGAATCCAGTCAGCTCTGCCTCCTGAAATGCTGACTAATCTTGTTGGCTTGGCCTGGCACAGGTGACCACAGCTTCTGTGAGTTCAGGAGTGCACTGGCTATGACATATCCCAAAGGCTGCATTTCACAGCTCCAGGATGGCCTCAAACTCATAGGGACCCACCTGCCTCTGCCTCCTAAGTGCTGGGATTAAAAGGCGTGCACCACCACACCCAGCTTCTACTGTCTTTTTAAAAAATTTTATTTTTATTTTCATTTTTTGTGTATGAGTGTATTGCCTGCATATGTGTAAGCGCACCCGGGTCACGCAATGACAGAAGTGGTATTGGATTCCCTGGAACTGGAGTTACAGATGGTCGTTAGCCACCACGTGATTGCTGGGATTTGAACCTGGGTCTTAACTGCTGAGCCGTATCTCCTGCCCCATCTACAGTCTTATTTTAAAGATAGAGTTCCTTTGGTCATTTCATCCAAAGGTTCGGTTTTTGCTGAACTCCCTTCCAGTGACTTTTCACAATCAACACAGATGCTCGTCAATCAAGGGCATTCCAAATTGTATAGAAGCTTCAATTGAACACCACGGTGCTGAGGTTGGTTGATTTAATGGTGAGGATTGTCAAACAGAGGCTTTGGGCTCTCCTACTTCCCACATGGCTACAGTGAGGCCCAGTAGGCCTTCCCAGCATCCCGAAGCTTTCTCTTATCTTTGTCTTCTTAATTATCGATGCCTATTAGTCAATTCTACAACTCAGCAACATTTCCGCACATATGTGTAGCATGTGAGCATTCTGTCCATCTATTCTTCTATCCCCACACCCTTCCTCCTCCCTAGAAGCCCCTCCCAATCTCCATCTGTCTCCTCACTACAGTTACAGTGATTACTGTTCCAATCTGCACTCTCACAAGGCTGTGGCTGTGCAGGATTCTGCCACTTCCCACAACTGTCTGTCAACATTTTCTCTAGGACACGTGTTCTCTTACATAAGCTTAGGGAAGACAGGTGATGCCGAGGCACACAGCAAAGATAACAGCTCACCCGGTGCTTGATCTTAACCTCATCTTATTCAGTCCTATAGCATCCCTGCCCTGTATGTTGATCCTCATTTTATTTTTTTTAATTTTATTTATTTTTTATGTGTATGAATGTACTGTCTGCATGCTGGTTTGTGCACACATGCCATGCAATGCCGCAGAGGTCAGAAGAGGGTGTCGGATTCCCCTGGAACTGGAGTTACAGACGGTTCTCAGTCGCCATGTGGGTGCTGGGTATTGAACCCGGGTCCTCTGCAAGAGCAGTTGGCACTCTTAACCGCTAGACCATCTCTCCAGCCCCGATCCTCATTTTAAAGGTGAGGGAAGTGAGGCACAGAGAGGCTTGCTTTTAGCTAGTTTGTCCAAGATTGTGCGGCTTAAGAGGAGCATAAAACAGTTTTCAAACCCATGTCTGAGCTGGGCCTGGTGGTTTGTAGGTTTAATCCCAGCACCCAAGACTCTGAGGCAGGAGGACTGTGAGTTCAAGGCCAGTGCAGTCTACTTAGTAAAAATATGTCCCAAACAATAAAACACAACAACATGTCTGTTAGGCTCCAAAGTCACATGCACTTCCCTTCCCGGACCAAAACACTCACCTTCCCCAATCCTTACCACTGCAGGACTCAAGGCAAAGATGCTTATTCTGAGGAAGAGGAGGTCAGTCTAGTCCAGTCTGATCTGGCCACTAAAGTCTGGGATTTCCTTATAGAAGAAACCCAGGAAAATGGTCGTGCTTACCACACAACTGAATATGAGGGACCAATACTGTGAGCAGGGAGGGAGGTAGAATCGCCTGGGCCACCATCTTCAGGCGTCTGCCGGGAGGCTCTAGGCTGGGTTCATTGAGCCACTTCTGGTTGGGGTGGCAGTGTCCTATGCTCTGGGGTCCCAGATGAATAATGAAGGGAAAGCGAGGCGAGCACCAACCTCTCTGCCTCCCGACTGTGGACACGGTGTGACCAGCTGCCCCAGGCTCCCGAGGCTCTGACTTCCCTCCACGAAGGACAGCGCAGATAAACCTTCCTTCCTTCTGGTGATTTTCTCAGGTATTTTGCCACAGCAAGAAGCAAAGTAATTAACATCCTGGACTTGAGAACTACGGAAAACCAGAGCAAAGGGAGCAGCTCTCTAGTATGCGAGCCTTTCTGCAGGCCTTCAGGATTTGTGTCTGTTTCCTAGGAGCCTGGAGCTGCAGGAAGTCCCCAGACCTGGGAAGGAAGGAGTCAACAGGCCCAGTGCTTGGCTAAATCACTGAAACTCAGTTCAGGGCTGGGGTGCGGTGGGGACTGGTCTTCTGTTTCCTGCTGCTGTCTGGAGCAGACACCTGGGGTTGGGAGGCAGGTGACAAGGCTGCTGATGGCCAACAAGGCTTGGAGTGTCAACGGAGGATCCTTAGAAACCCACAGATCAGGCACGGGGGAACCTGAAGCCCAGATCTAACAGCATCCTATGACTGTCCAGTAGAGAACAGGAAGACCACTCCTCTATCTGTCCACCCCTTCCTCCCTTTCCCTTCCTTTTCTTCTTTCTTTCAATATTTATATTTTATTCTCAGTTTTGTGTGTATGCCACATGGATGCAGGTGCCTGAGGCGGCCAGGAGAGGGCATTGGGCCCCCTGGACTTTTCGACAGTTGTGAGATGCCCAGTGTGAGTGCTGGGAACTAAATTCTGGTCCCCTGGAGGACCAGCACACATTCTTAACTGCTGAGCCATATCTTCAGCATTTCTCCCTCTTTCTGCTTCTCTCTCTCTCTGCCTCCCCCCTCTCCCTCCCATCCATAGGGTTTCATGTGGCCCAAGCTGGCATCAAACTTGGGACACAGCTGAGGATGACATTAAACTCCTGATCCTCCTGCATCGACCTCTGAGTCTGGGATCACAGGCACTCACCACTACACTCCATCTAGGCAGAGCTGGGGCTCAAACCCAGGGCTCTGAGGATGCTAGGCAAACCCTGCACTGGCTGAGCCACCACCAGCCCTTGTTCATATTGCTC
The DNA here is from genome assembly GCA_009823505.1 of Rhizomys pruinosus. Taxonomy (NCBI): domain Eukaryota; kingdom Metazoa; phylum Chordata; class Mammalia; order Rodentia; family Spalacidae; genus Rhizomys; species Rhizomys pruinosus. The sequence goes on along the minus strand of VZQC01001405.1, from coordinate 195,413 downwards.
AGGCCATTATGACGAGCTGGGCACTGAACCCAGGGCTTTGAGTTCAAATTCTCACCACAAACCTACAAGGTCGAGATTCTACGTGCAGTGTAGAGATAAGCAGTGAGCCTCCAGTTCACGCTTAGCTCTGGATTGTCCTTCCACAAAGCAAGACAGTTAAACTAAACCCACACGTGCCAGTTTAGACATTTACCATATTTTCATTTTACCGACATGATTTTTTTTATAATTTTCTTTTTTTTAATTTTATTTATTTATTTATTTATTTTTATGTGTATGAATGTACTGTCTGCCTGCAGTTCTGTGCACTGGTGTTGTGCAATGCTGCGGAGGTCAGAAGAGGCCATCAGATTCCCCTGGAACTGGAGCCAAAGACAGTTCTCAGCCGCTGTGTGGGTGCTGGGAATCGAACCCGGGTCCTCTGCAAGAGCAGTCGGCACTCTTAACTGCTAGGCCAGCTCTCCATCCCCCCACATGATTTTTATCAGATCAGAGTTTTAAATTAAGCTGACTTGAAAAAGAATTATCATAATGCAGTTCTATGTTGCCTTGAACAGAACTGAACATATTAATCCATATATAATTAAGAAAATTAGCACTTTCTGGCTCTCTGTACACTTACCATGTGTTCTAGTTAACTTTCAATTCCTGTGATAGAACACTGACCAAAACCAACTTGGGGAGGGAAGGACTTGGCTTACAGCTCAGTTCATCATCAAGGGAAGCCAGGCAGAACTCAGGGCAGGACCCTGGGGCGCAGACCATGGAGGAGAGCTGTTCACTTGCTTGCTCCCCTGGCCTGTGCTCAGCCTGTTTCTTATATAATACAGGACAGCCTGCCCAGAGTGGCACTACCCACAGTCATCCAAGAATCAAGAAAAATGGCCCATAGACATGGCCGCAGGTCAAGCCAATGGAGGAAATTCCTCAACTTTGGTTACATCCATCCAGGTGTGTCTAGCCCACCATCAGAAGCAGAAAAATACTGAATTGCATGATTTCTGGTAATTATTTATTTATTTATTATTATTTTGACTTGCCTGGAAATTTCTATATAGAGCAGATTACTATGTGGCCTTGAACTCACAGAAACTTGCCTGCCTCTGCTTCCCGGATGCTGGGATTAAAAACATATACTACACCCCACCTGAATCAAGTGCCTTCTAGTACAGTGCTTGTTTTATTTCTGTGCATACAGGACTCTAGGGGTCTGGGGAGGATGATGCCTGGAGAGCACTGCTCCCAGGGACCACTGCTCCCACAGAGCACCGCTCCCAGAGACCACCGCTCCCACAGAGCATCGCTCCCACAGAGCACCGCTCCCACAGAGCACCGCTCCCACAGAGCACCAGCCACTGGCAGATGTTCCTGAAACCCACTGGCAAGGATGTCAGCCATACTCTAGGCAGTGGCCGGGAAGGAGCCTCTGCTGGGAAGGAGCCTCTGAAGGCAGTTTATCCTGCAGCCAGGCCAGGGGAAGTGGAGGACTTACCCCTGCAGTGGGAGGCTGCTCAGGCAGGAGGCTCCTGGGGAGGAAGAGTTCCAGCCCCGCCTCCCTCCCTCCGTTCCCCTTGCTCAGAAGACAAGGGAGCCTGCAAGATGGCTCAGCGCCAAGCCTGATGACCGGAATTTAAGCCATGGTGGAAAGAGAGAGCTGATCCCACAAGGTGTTCTCTGATCTCCACGTGTGCCTTGGCATGAACATACATACTGCACACAAGCACACACATACACACATACCACACACAAGCACACACTTACACACATACCACACACAAGCACACACATACAGAATAAAAATTAATGTAAAGTTGCAATAAAAAGCTTTTAAAAGAAGAAATGGTGACAACTATTTCTGCCTGGTTCTGGGGGATCCAACATGTGGGTCCCCTACTGTATATGTGTGGGGAGTGTGTGCATGTGTGTCTGTGCATATGTGTGTGCCTGTGTATGTACATGTGTGTACATGTGTGTTTGTGTATGTGCATGTGTGTACATGCATGCAGAGTCTCTGGCACAGCAGCCTCACCTAACCTGGGATCTGTTCAGATGCTATGAAATACTTTTCTCCATTCTGCAACAAATTACCCACCAAAACCAATCCAAAGTGAGGGGTTTATTTGGGCTCACAGTTTAGGGGAACAGTTCATCATGGCGGGGCATCCCGGTATCAGGTTGTGAGGCAGCTGGTCATGTTCTGTCCACAGTCAGGAAGCACAGACTGACATGTGCTTGTGATCAGCCTGCTTTCTCCTTTTTATTCAGTCCCAACCCCCAGCCCAAGGAAGGGTGCAGAATGAGTTAGCTCAGATCTTCCTACCTCAGCCCAACCTAGAAGCACCCTCACAAACTGGCCCAAGACCTATTTCCATGGCGATTCTATATTCCAATGAGTTGAAATCAGGATTACCCATAATTCCATGTAAGGCCCTGTGCTGCCTTGGGCCTGTGTGGTATTCCCACCAGTCAGAGGCCCCTTACCAATGCAGCCTCTCAGTCTTGAAGTTCCAGAATTGTGAGCTGAACACACTTCATTGTCTATAAATTATCTAGTCTGTGGTATTTAGTCACAGCAGCAGAAAATAGACTTAGCACTAGTCATAACCCTTTCTCTATCTGCTTTGCAAAGCTCTGAGTCATGCTGGCCGTGGTGCCGCATGCCTTTAATCCCAGCACTCAGGAGGCAGAGGCAGGCAGATCTCTGTGAGTTCAAGGCCAGCCTGGTCTACATAGCAAGCTCTAAGCCAGCTGGGGCTACAGGGAGACCCCGTCTCAAAAACACCAAAAAAACCCCAAAAGCTCTGAGTCGGGGTGGGGGTGGGGTGGGATGTGGGGAGGTGGGGGGGGGCTTGCCCTAGGCTACACAGCCAGATGGAACTAGCAAGGCTAGGCCTGGCATCTGGCTGGTTCTGTGTGGCCTCGGACGCCACTTAGCCTAATGCCGCTCTTTCCTGCTGCATCCCCCACTGCTTCCTTCGCAGACAAACCTTGAGCAGGCTTAAGCCCTCAAGAGTTGTCTTCTCCCAAATCATTTTGGTGATCACTCAGTCTTCATAGAAATCTCTTTGGAGACTCCAGTGTGCTCATTCTAGAAAGGCCCTCCCTTGCCTGCAGCCCAAGGGTTGTCACTACCTCCTGGCTAAGGCTTGATCTGCCTTTTTTAGTGGCGGTAGCTCATGCTTTACTATCTCTGAGAACAGCCCAGCTTTGCCGCCTGTCACACAAAGTCTTATTTTTGCTATCTGGAAGTCTGCCTTTCTTTTCTGAATCCAGATGGACTGTTGATACCACTTTCTGGCATTCCAGAGATGTGAAACACATCTTCCCACCAGGCTGTGAGGTTCTTAGCTTTGGGACATAATGGAACCTGACAGGGCTTGGCTGAAGGTTCATGTTCTTTGCTTTGTGGTGATATGACCAAATACCTCAGAAAACTTAAGATTTATTTTGGCTCACAGTTCTGGAGGTCTCAGTCCATAGGTGTTTGGCTTGAGCCTGGGACATCATGTGGTAGGAAGGAGTATGGTTGGTGGAGGCTGTTCGCTTCACAGTGCTCAGAAAACCAACAAAAAGAGGCTGGGCAGAATCTAGCTGCAAGGACACACGCCAAGTGATCTACTTCCTTTAGCTAGTTCCCATCTCCTCAAGTTTCCAGAACCTTCTAAAATGGTGTCAGCAAGCTGGGGATGAAGCATTCAACATGTGACAGGACTCTAAACATCACCTCAAAAAACATTATCTTTGCTATTGAAGTAACTCCTCCACACCAACCTTTGCCAGTCTGCCAAAGGTGGAGAAGAATCTGGATTTAGCTCTTTAGGTTATGGGAAAGAAGAAAATATTAACCTTGAAGGTTTTCCTTATATCCTGGGAGGCTAGAAGGTCCTATTGAGGAAGAAGGAAACCTTATAAGATTTTTTGGGGTGGTGCATCCTTACAGGAACTTGACAGGATCTCCTTCGGGGCTGATAGTGTGTCCTTTGGGTTGTCCCATCTAAGGATTGGCAGCTGGTGGAGGTGTCTCCAACTAAAGTGCTCTGGTGGTGTGGACTTCCAAACAGCCCTGGCCTTGGCAGAGGCTGTAATCACAAAGAGCTTTGGCATCAGAAGCTGTAAGACCATTATGCAGGCTCTGAGCCGATAGGTCAGGAGTTTAAACACAGACTCCGCCCACGGAAGAGTGAAGGGCCAGAAGGGAATTTCCTTCACACACAGAGGTACGAGGATTCCCATTCATTTGAGAGCTGGGCTACAGAGACCCTCTCTCAAGAAACCAACCAAATCAAAACAAACCAGAGCAAACCAGACCAACCAACCAACCAACTAACCAACCAACTAACCAAACAAACAAAACCAAACAGGAGCTGGAGAATGGCTCAATGGTTGAGAACACTGGCTGCTCTTATGGAGGACCCAGGCTCAGTTCTCAGCACCCACATGGCAGCTTACGACTGTCCATAACTCCAACTCCAGAGGATCCAAAGCCTTCTTCTGGCCCCCAGGGGCACACACACACACACACACACACACACACACACACACAGATAAAAATAAAACCTTGAGACTGGAGAGCTGGCTCAATGGTCAAGAGCACTGGCTGCTCTTGGAGAGGACTGGATTTGGTTCCCAGCCCCCACATAATGGCTAACAACCATCCGTAACTGCAGATCCAGGGGATCTAATGCCCTCTTCTGGCTTCCACAGGCATTGTACAACACAGGTGCACTTACATACATGCAAGCAAAACACTCATAAACATAAAATAAAAATAAAATTAGCTGGGCATGATGGTCCACGCCTTTAATCCTAGCACTTGGGAGGCAGAGGCAGGTGGATCTCTGTGAGTTCAAGTTCAGCCTGGTCTACATAGTGAGTTCCAGAACAGCTGGGGATACAGAGAGATCCTGTTTCAAAAATACCAAAAAAAGAATTAAATTAAAAACAACAAAAAACATTTTTGGTGTTATGTCTTCAAGCCCATCAAAATCTACAGCATCATGCCAATTTCATTTATACTTAGATAAGAATAAAATATCTGGGCTTCAGCTATGAGGAAAAGGATAAATTAGCTATCTGAAAGCTTTTTTGTGTGTGTGAGATATCGAGTCTAATTAAAGCTACTTACAGGAGGATGAGTAAGGAATTATTTACAGTACAATGGAAACTTACCAGTGAGTGGTTATTCCACTGGAGAAAATGTCTCTCTCCTCCAGAAACCATTAAGTGCCTGCAGATGCTCAGGGAGGCCCTCCCCTCAGGACAGAGCATTTCCTGATACTAGGAGGGCTAAGCCAGATGTGGACGCCAGCACAGCTCGGGTGGGAGAGCATGCGCTCGGGAGGTGATGTGGGTAGTCCTCGCCCAAGGCTGGGTGTGATAAGCCTGGCTGACCTAGGGGTCTGGATTTCTCTCCCAGATGTACTTTCCCCTAAACTCCAGTGTGTTGGGAAGAGGGGTGTTCTAGTTTGTCTTCCATTGCTGTGACAAAACACTCTGACTGACACCAACTTGGGGAGGAAAGGGTTTATTCAGCTTACGTCTCCTGGGTCACAGTTCATCACTCAGAGAGCCCAAGGCAAGAACTCAGGGCAGGAAACTGGAGGCAGGAGCTGAAGCGCAGGCCATGGAGGAATGCTGTTCACTGGCTTGCTCCCCTGGCTCATGCCCAGCCTGCCTTCTTATATGGTACACAACAACCTGCCCAGGGTAGCACCACCCACAGTGGGCTGGGCCCTCCCACATTGCCTGACAATCAAGACAATACTCCACAGATGTGGCCACAGGCCAATCCAATGGAGCCAATTCCGCAATTGAGGCTCCCTCAACCCAGGTGTGTCAAGTTGACACTAAAGCTATCCAGCACAATTGACCCCTTGTCAACTTGTCACACAAAACACATTGCTATTAAACCACCACCTTTCCAGTTCTTATCCCCAAAGTATGATGTTAACATTAATCACAACCTAAGACAGTACAACCTTAAAAGCCCCACAGTCCTTAAAATGTCCAAACACTTAAAAATTCAATCTAGTAAAAGTCTCTTAACTGTGGGCTGTTGTAAAATCCAAAACAAGTACTGTCTTATTTCAAAGGGAAGAATCAGGCACAAACAAAACCTAAGTCCACCAAAGTAGCTCAAGGCTGGACATCTGGAATTCACTCACGATCTTCTGGGCTCCAAAGGGTCTTGGCAGCTCCCCCTCTCCGACTCTGCCGTCCGTGGCACACTCATCTCGCAGGCCCAGGCCGACTCCATTCTACACCTACTGCTGCTCTTGGTGGTCGTCCCAGGGTACCGGCATCTCCAAAAAGCTGGGGTCGCCACTGAAACTGAGGCAGCCCCTTCACCAATGGTCTCTTCTGACCTCTCCTGGTGCAAAGCCTCAGCTTCTCTCCATGACCCCCGCAATCCTGGGGTCTTCACTGCAACCGAGGTGCACTTCCACCAATGGTCTTTCCTGACCTCTCACAGTGCCAAGCCTCGGCTGCTCTCTGTGACCCCCTCAAATTTCAACACCAGAACTCTGACCAACACCAACTTGGGGAGGAAAGGGTTTATTCAGCTTACATCTCCTGGGTCACAGTTCATCACTTATGGAGCCCAGAGCAAGAACTCAGGGCAGGAACCTGGAGGCAGGAGCTGAAGTACAAGCCATGGAGAAATGCTGTTTACTGGCTTGCTCCCCTGGCTCATGCCCAGACTGCCTTCTTTTTTTTTTTTTTGGTATTTTTGAGACAGGGTCTCCCTTTGTTTAGTCCCAGCTGGCCTGGAGCTCACTCTGTAAACCAGGCTGGCCTTGAACTCATAGAGATCCACCTGCCTCTGCCTCCCAAGTGCTAGGATTAAAGGCATGCACCACCACACCTGGCTTACCAGCCTGCCTTCTTATACGGTACACAACAACCTGCCCAGGGTGGCACTACTCATTGTGGGATGGGCCCTCCCACATTGCCTGACAATCAAGACAATTCTCCACAGACATGTCCACAGGCCAATCCAATGGAGCCAATTCCCCAATTGAGGCTCCCTCAACCCAGGTGTGTCAAGTTGACACTAAAGCTATCCAGCACAAGGGATTAACTCTATAAGCGATCACAACTACGTAGGTCTCACTTGCCAGAGAGATGATCACATCTGTAAAGACCAGGAGAGGGTATCAGAGGTACAACATGTACCTCAGGGTCAGAATTGCAGCCAGGGTTAGAGCCAAAGACACAGATAACATTCCCTAGTTACTGGAATTCTTTTGTGTTTTTATTTTGTTTTGTTTGAGACAGAGTCTCTCTGTAGCCCCAGTTAGCCTGGAACTCCCTATGTAGACCAGGCTGGCCTTGAACTCACAGAGATCCACCTGCCTCTGCCTCCCAAGTGCTGGGATTAAAGGCATGTGCCACCATGCCTGGCATTACTGGTATTCTTGATGTGATGTGGCTGGCCTCTGCGAAGCAACCAATAAACTCATTCTTGAAAAACATAAGAAAACAAATCCCTTGTCTCAGAATGTCTTTACCTTCTTGCTGAAATGTCTCCTCAGCTCGTGACTCTTCTTCAGCCTTCGAAGGAAAAGCTGTTTTTCTCTCTCTCTCTCTCTTATAGCACAGGGCTGGGGAAGGTAAGCACCTTGTTCTTTCCCTTGTTCTTTACTGCTTTGGGGTCACTCGCTGGTCTTTCCTTACATAATTTGAATCTAAAATGTCCCCCTCACAGGCTCTTGTTTCGAAGGCTAGGTCATCAGTCCGTGATGCTAGTTGGAAGGCTGAGGAACCTTTATGAGATGGGGGAACCAAGGCCGGAGGAAGTAAGGCGCCAGGGCAGACCCCTGAGGGCCATGCCCACCCTTGGTTCCTGTCTAGCTCTCTGCTCCCTGACCTGAGGTCACGAAGCAAGCCGCCTGTGCAGGCTCCTGCAGCCATGCCTGCCCCAACATCCTGGGCTGAAACCCTCTAAGATCGTGAGCTGAAATAAATCTTTCTTCCTTTAATTTTCTGTCAGGTGTTTTGTCAGTTATAAGAAACTGACTAATACATTTGGCCTCTCTAAAAATGCTGCCTGCTCGGAAACTCACAGCAGTGGAAGGAGCTATAGGTGTGTGCAGCCCTGCAGGGAGTTTTCACACCCAACTCCCTTTCCCCTAGGCCATGCTATTATGGCCAAACCTACGACTTGGTTAATCACACGTGAGCGTCTGGACTCTAGCCTCCCACGTTCTCCATCTTCTTTGCTTTCAGTTGGTTAATTCTCTCTTTACCTAAGCACCTCAGCCTGGTCATTACCCCAAATGACCCCAACCTTCTAAATCGAATGCAAGTACTCACTGTCTGGGAGACTCACCAGCTCCATTCCTCTCAGCTCCAGTCCACTCAAGTGATGTCATCGGAGCCTGAGGTCCCTCTGCTCCTTACCCACTGCTCTTTGTCCCTCCACTTCAGCCTCCTTTACCCAGCAATCAGCCAGGCAGCATAATCATTTCTTGCTACACATGCCCACATGTGGGTTGGTTTTATCGTCAACTCAACATAGAATCACCTGGTAAGAGAGTCTCAGAGAGGGACATGTAGATCATGTTGGCCCATGGACATGTCTGTTGGATTGTCTTGATTGCTTGAATAGATGTGGCAGACCCATCCTGAAGGTGGGCAGCACCAATCTCTAGGTTTGAGTGGAGAAGGTGAGCTGAGCTGTACACACGTGTGCACTCTCTCTGTACTTGACTACAGATGTGATGCAGCAGCTGTTTCAACTTCCATTGCTGTGATGTCCTCAAAATGATGGATTGAAACCTGCAACTGTTTTGTCACGGCAGCAGACACCAATGTAGAAGCCTGTCCATGCCCCTCGTCCCACCTGCCCCTGCACAGTCATAAATGAGTAGACTCATCTTCCCCGTGCCTTGTGTCCACACCCAAACAGTGAACACGAGGTGCCAGCCGCTCATTGGAGGTGTCAGGTTGCTCAGAGGACCCCTGGAATGGTGGCGCAGCTACCAGAATTCTAAAATGGTGGGTTCAAGCTTAGCCCAGGCAAGTCCACAATGGGAAACAGAAACCTAACCCCTCAGCATTTCTCAAGGAATCCCTGACTTGGGGACTCTGCTTATTGGAAGATGGAGTTATGGTGGGAGAATGCACAGGAGGGAGTAACATACGGCAAGACGGAACACCAGAGGCCTGGGAGACTATAGCAACTCACCCACTAGGGAACTAACTGGGTCCCACTGGAACCGTAAAAGGAATATTTTGATGATGATGATGATGATGATGAAAGAGAGAGAGAGAGAGAGAGAGAGAGAGAGAGAATTTCAGAGGCGAAGCTCTTGAGTGAAGGGGTTCGGATGGCTCGGCTCGGGTGTTAGCCTGTCCTTCCCTCTGCTGTTCTCTTTTCTTGTTCCCACCTTATAAAACCTACTGCTTGTTCTTGTCCTGGGGGTTCTCAGCTATTTTATAAAACAGAGGCTGCCCTGACAAATCACAAGTAAAGAGCAATTAGAGCTGTGAAAACCAATGTTGTTTTCTGGCACAGCATTCCCGGCACAGACCACAGCACCACCATATCTGAACCTCTCTGCTCTCTGCTTCCTTTAGAGCAGACTCCTTGAAGGACCCTTTCTGCCTCTGCAGTTCTTGATTTCTGTTCCCTCCCGAGCCCATTCCAGCAGACTTTATCTTACTGAAGCCGCTGTTACCCAGGGCAACAGGCCAAGAACACTCCAGCTGCCCAACCCTGGCTTGTCCTTAGCACTCTTCTTACTTGTCTTTCCAAGTATAGAAATTCCATGACTTGGGGCTGGAGAGATGGCTCAGTGGTTAAGAGCACTGGTTGCTCTTGGGAAGGACCTGGGTTTTGTTCCCAGCACCCACATGGCAGCTAACAATAGTTCATAACTCCAGTTCCAGGGAATCTGATGCCCTCTGGCCTCCTTGGGCACTGCATGTCATGGGTGCACTTACATACAGGCAATACAGTCATACATGTAAAATAAAAAAAATAATAAAAGATTTTTTAGAAAAGAAATTCTGTGACTTTGATTTTTTTTTTTTTTTGAGTCAAGGTCGTATGAGGGCCAGGTTGGCTTTGAACTCACAGTGTATCTGAGGAAGACCTTGAACTCCTGATTCTTCTACCTCCACCTCCCAAGCGCTGGGATTACAGGTGTGTGCCACCAAGCCCGGTTCATGTGGTGCTAGGACTGAACCCATGCCTTCACTGTGCAAGCAGTCTACCAACTAAGCTATATCTCCAGGCTTCAGGCCTTTTAGAAAACATTTATTTATTGGTGTATAGGCCATAGTATGATTGGGGAGATTACAGGACAACTTGCAGGAGGCTGTTCTGGGAATTGAACTCAGGTCTTCAGGCTTGGCTGCAAGCTCCTTCACTCACTGAGTATGGCTGGTATTTACGCTTTTGTGTATGCTCACCCTGAGGGTGGACAGGATCTGTGTCTTGCTTCTAACTAGCATAATGTGGCAAAAGTGACAGAATGCCATCTTCGTACGACACTGTTCCAAGATTTCATCTTAGTAGACTCAGACTAAAGACCTCAAAATTCGCTGCACTGGAAGAAATAAGTGGCCACATGGTAGGTGAGTGTGGACAGTGGCTGAGGACAGCTCAGCGGACTTTGAGAAGCCTGAGGCATCGGTTCTGTAGTAGCTAAGAACGAGTTCACGCATGAAGACTCTGTGTGTGTGCCCGTGTGTTCATTTATGACTCTGTGTGAATGTGGTGCAGGCACACGTGCCTGTCCATAGTGCATGTGTTCATGTGTGGAGGCCAGAGGTTAACCTCAGGGGTCATCCTGAATCTGTATGTGTGTGTGTGCACGCCTGTGTGTGGTACAAAGCAGGCCTGTGTGTATGTGTGCACATGTGTGTGCATGTGCACATGTGTTGTCCATATGTGCGGAGGCAGAAGTGCCATCTTCAGTTTGTTGACCCAGGTTTCTTATTGGCCTGTAACTTGCTAATTAGGCTAGGCTAATGGGCCAGGAATCCCCAGAGCTGGGATTACATGTGTGCATCACTATTCCCGTCTTTTCTGTGTGGGTCAAACTCAGGTCCTTCTGCTGGCAGGGAAAGGACTTTAGCTACTGCGCCATCCCCCAGCCCTGAAGGTGGACTCTTTACCAGCCGTGCCTCCAGGAGAACCATGGCCCAGGCTGCGCCATGACTTCAGCCTTGAAAGACCCTGAGCTGAGACCCACTTAAACCACACTGAACCCAAGAAACGGTGACATAAAACCCATGCTGTTTTAAGCTGTCACATCTGTGCTGAGTCACTACCCAAGGACGGAGAAGTGCTGCCACTAGGCAGTTCTTCTGCAGCGCGCTGTCATCTTCGATTGTTTTGAAAACTCAGACACAAGTTATTTGCATGTGAAACAGGTAGAAAATGTCTCCACTCCCCGGGGCATCCTCTCCTTTCTATGCTTTCCTCATATGTCTGAGAACTGCTCACTTTCCTTGGATGTGCAGCCAGCCTGTTGTGATTGAATCTGTCTATATTTCCTAGAGCCGTAGGTGCCTGAAATATTTTGCTTTCCTCCCAACTCTGAGGAAAATTACAGTGGACACATAAGAGGGGCAGAAAATCACTTTGTCTCCAGAGTGAGGCACAATAGGGAACGGTGGGGGCTGTGACAAACCAGGGCACCAGCTGCTATGTCTAGCTGAGGGCTGAGATCTCAAACTCCAGAAGACACTGAGGTTTGAACATGGTTTGGCCACTCCATGTTCACCTGGAATTCTCATTATGAGGGATTCTAGTTTGATGATGATGAAAAGATACGGAGTTTTTCCAGGGGGGCCCACCCCATCAGATGACCTCTTTAAGATATTTTATTTATTATTTTTATGTGTATATTGCCTGAATGTATGTAAGTGCACTCGTGTTGAACAATTCCCTGGGGGGTCAGAAGAGGACATTGGATCCCCTGGGACTGGAGTTACGGATGTGGGTGCTGGGAACTGAACCCAAGTCCTCTGCAAGAGCATGCACGCTCTTAACCACTGAACCATCCCTCTAGGCCCAGATGACCTCTTCAAAGCAGAAAGATTAGGCCAGGCCTAGTGGCACACACCTTTAATCCTAGTACTTGGGAGGCAGAGACAGGGGGATCTCTGTGAGTCTGAGGCCAGCTGGGGCTACAGAGTGAGGTCCTGGCTGAAAAACAACAACAAAAAAACCCAAATCAAACCAGCCAGCTGGCCAGCCAACAAAATCCCACCACTGAAAACAAAAAGCAAAGCAAAACAAATAACCAACGAATAAATCAAAGCCACAGAGAGATCAGAGGCTGGGTAGGCTGTGCTGTGTCCTTGCTAGAGGGGCTTGATTATAAGAAGCACTGGATAGAAGCTGAAGGCAGGCAGCCTGGAGGGAGGACCTCAGTTACCCTGCAGGGAGGTGACCATGTGCCCCCTGCTACAGCCTTAGGAAACCCAGGACCCCCAAACCACACCTGCACTTCTGTCTCCCAGAAGCTGGGAGCAAATAAACCTGAGTGTGAGGCAGTTTGTTTTACAGCACTAGAAAATGAACATTCTGGAGAGTGGGCTGACATTATAGCCCACAATTTTCAAAATAAAATAGTAACTGAAATAATCCCTGCCACTGTGGCAGTACAGCGAGCTAGGAACCAGCGCCCCCGCATTCTAAACATTTGAAAGTATTCTTAACATTATCAAGGTGTGTGTTTGGGGGAGACGGGCGTGGAATCCGAATTCCTGCAGTGAGGACGGGACAGCTGCGCCCTAAATCTGCACAGCGCTGCTACCACCGCTACTTGACCTCAGGGACCTTGGCCTTCTTGGGCCACAAGGGATGAAGGAAGCAAATGATTCTGTCCAGATACAGCCCCTTCTGCCAATTCAGCTGGTGCTGCCTTAGCGTCAAAGTCACAAAGGAAGCCTTTCCTTTCTCTCTCCGCCCAACAGGACTGCCTGGAACCTACTGCCTAGGGGTAGAGGGAAAAATCTTGTTTAAAAGGTAGAGTAAGGGAGCTGGAGAAAGGGCTCAGCGGGTAAGAGTGCTTACTGCTCTGTCAGAGACTCAGAGCTCAGTTCCCAGCAGGGGGGCTCACAAACTCCTGCAACTCCTGCTCTAGGAGATCCCGCGCCCCCTGCTGGCCTCTATGGGTGTGTGTTTCCACTCACCACAAGCTAAAAAGTAATCTTTTAAATAAATGCAACTCTTATTCAGTTCTGAAGCTGCAAAAGTTCACCATCAACTTGAGTGGTCCAAAATACTTCAAAATTCCATAATTTAAAAAAAGTTTTTAAAATTTTTATTTTAGATTTATGAATGTTATGTCTGCAAGTATGTAAATCCATCTGTGTCATGCAATGCTGATGGAGGTCAGAAGAGGGCATCAGATCCCCTGGAACTAGAGTTAGGAATGGTTGGTAGCCATCATGCGGGTGCTGGGATTCAAACCCAGGTCTTCTTTAAGAACAGTCAGTGCTCTTGGGGCTGGAGAGATGGCTCAGTGGTTAAGAGCGCTAACTGCTCTTGCAGAGGGTTCGATTCCCAGCACCCACATGGCAACTAAGAACCGCCTTTAACTCCAGTTCCAGGGGAATCCTACGCCCTCTTCTGACCTCCACGGCATTGCACGACACGGGTGCATCAACCTGCATGCAGACAGTACACTCATACACATAAAAACAAAAAACAAAACAAAAAAACAGTCAGTGTTCTTAACTGCTGAGCTCTCTCCAACCCCAAAGCCCAGAATTTTATTGACAGGATCTCAGATTCCTCGCCACCTTATCAGACGCAAATACAAATTTGATCAGACCCACAAGTGAAATTCTAAGGAAGAGCAAACTAAAAGAAAGTTTACATGGAACATGAGGGCAGCTCACTGGTAGAGCCATTACCTAGACATGATTTTATATATATGCCATGGATTTTATATATATATGGAATATATAAAATATATGGAATATATAAATATAAATATATATGAGACAAATATATATATATATATGTATATATATTTATATATGACAAAGCCAGGCCTGGTGGCACAGGCCTGTGGTCTTGGCTACTTAGGAAAAGGATGGCAAGTTCAAGACCTACTTGGACTACAGAGCGAGTTCAGGGCAGCTTGGTGAGACTTTAACAACAAAAAAAAATAAGCCAGGTGTGGTGGCACATGCCTTTAATCCTAGCACTTGGGAGGCAGAGGCAGGTGGATCTTTGTGAGTTCAAGGCCAGCCTGGTCTACAGAGTGAGTTCCAGGACAGCTGGGGCTACAGGGAGACCCTCTCTCGAAAAGACAAAAATAAATAAATAAATAAATAAATAAATAAATAAATAAACCAAAAAGAAAAAAAAATAAAAAGCAGGTGTGTGTGTGTGTGTGTGTGTGTGTGTGTGTGTGTGTGTCTCCATGGTAGAACGCTTGCCTAGCATGAGTAATAACCTGGGACCCTTCCCCAGCACAGAAAGAAAAAAAGGTATGATTCAGACTATAAGATGGCTATTTTAATATGTTTAGCAAGAAAAATGAGCTTGAAAATATGCAGTGAAGCAATATAACAACGAGCAAGGATGGGGTATGTTTGAAAAAGAGCTAAACACTTGCAATTCAAAGATGATTAAGCACAGTAAAGAATTTGTGACAAGAAGTTGCACCTGGGAAATGGGAACTAAATTTCCTGGAAAGAAACCTCATTTTTTTTTTCTTTTTTGGTCTTTTCGAGACAGGGGTCTCACTGTAGCCCCAGCTGTCCTGGAACTCACTCTGTAGACCAAGCTCTCCTTGAACTCACAAAGATCCGCCTGCCTCTGCCTCCCGAGTGCTAGGATTAAAGGCGTGCACCACCATGCCTGGCAAAACCTCATCTTACACTGATTCAATGATGTAAGAGGTTGGAATGTTGCAGGTGTAGGGCTAAATTATCACAGAGCCTCTCTAGCCCCTTTAATAACCTTCCATTGCCTGTGTGTGTGAGCCAACATCCCTGTGACCACGGGTGAAACCTTTGGAAGGTATCAAGGTAACAGGAGGACCCCCAGCTTCTGCTACCCCAATAGCTGAGAATGCCATCCGGGGACTCCGGGCTTTCCCTGCTTGGCTGTGTGACCCTTCGACCTGATAGCTCTAGGTCTTGATTTATGACTTGGTTCTGTTACTATAAAAGCTTCCTGTGGAGGCAGGTGGAGCTCTGTGAGATGGAGGCCAGGCCAGCTGGGGCTATGGGGAGACCCTGTCTGAAAAAGGTCAAAACAAAAAGACCTCACATGAAACAGTTTCCACATGGGAACATGGAATTTGGGTGCAACTGTAACTCCTGGTTGACAGCTTTGGGGTGGAGCCCGCTTGCTGGTGATGAGAGCCCTTAATCAGAAGAAGCAGCAGAGAGTGCCTCTCCTGTCTCTGCCCTTGACCCTGTGAGGCTATGAGGACATGGCCACCTGCACTCCAGAAGCACGGGCTCCCCAGACATGTCTAGGGTCCCCCTCCAGGTCTGTGAGAAACGAATGTCTATGATAAGACATCAAGTCAGACTCTTAGAAGGTGAAGACAGTGAAAGCACAGTGCAGTTAATGCCCAAAGAGGTGGGGCCAAGAACCTTCCAGAAATGATGAATACTATCAAGCCATAGATCCAACAAGAAGCCCAGTGAATGCCAAGCGGAGTAAATAACAGGCATGGTGGATGGGGGATTTCATAGATAAACTGTAGCACATTAAACAGAACATCTTAACATCAAACAGAGCAGGAGAAACTGACCACATTCAAAAGGGCTGCAGCCAGAAATATCACAAGAATAAAAAGTGTATGTGAGCGCACGTGTTTGCACATGTGTGCATACATGTGCGTGTATGTCTGTGTGTGCATGTGTGGTACTGTCAGGCTGTTGGCTGCTTTCCTCTAAATATTTTTATTTTATTTTTTTATGCTGGGTGTGGTAGTGCACACACATCTTTAATCCCAGCATTCTGGAGGCAGAGTCAGGTAGATCTCTGTGAGTTCAAGCCCAGCCTGGTCTACACAGCGAGTTCCAGGCCAGCTGGGGCTGTAGTGAAACCCTGTCTCAAAAAATTTTAGGGGCTGGAGAGATAGCCTAGTGGTTGAGAGCGCCGACTGCTCTTGCAGAGGACCCAGGTTCAATCCCCAGCACCCACATGGCGGCTGAGAACTGTCTTTAACTCCAGGTCCAGGGGAATCCAACGCCCTCTTCTGACCTCCACGGCACTGCAGGACACGGGTGCACAAACCTGCATGCAGACAGTACATTCATACACATACAAAAATAAATAATAAAATTTAAAAACTTTGTTTTAATTTCCTTATTTTTATTTTATGTATGTTGGTGTTTTGCCTGCATGTATATAAGTGCACTGTGTACATGCCATGCCTGTGGAGGCCAGAAGGGGGCGTTTAGATCCTCTGGAGCTGGAGTTTCAGACAATGGTCAATGGCCATGTGGGTGCTGGGAACCTAACCCAGGTCCTCTGCAAGAGCAACCAGAACTGCTGAGCCATCTCTTCAGCCCTTAGCTCTGTCTTAACAGCATTCATAGAAGCCACCCAGACATGGATCGGCTGAGAGAAGGTAAGTTATTTTTTTAAGCTAACAGAATGTGAGAGACCCAGACTGAGGAAGATTTCAAATATGCACTGAGGTAGAACACTGTGAGGCAGGGGAAAGGAAGAGCAAGCAGAGGCAGCCTCGTGGGTTTCTGCCAACTCTACAGTCTCCAAAAGAGGCTTCAGTAGGTGACGCCAGCATTGTAGGCAACAGGGTGTGGGGGTGGAACTGTTCTTTACTGCCCTCTGGAGGGAGGGTGAGCATTTTGCTTGAAGTCTTACTGATACTTGTAAAATTTAGGTTTCACATCTAAAGAATAGAAATAAAGTATTCAATTTCCAAATTAGTGGAAGACAAACTAAAACGAGAGAAAGTAGCCAAAAAGTCCAAAAGAAGGCCAAAAATGAGGTGGGACAGGAGAGCAAAGCAGGAAGGCAGATGTGGCTACAGAGACTCAGCTGTAGCTGCACGAAGGAGAAATAAATAATTTTTAAAATGTTATAAAGCTGGGCGTGGTGGTGCACGCCTTTAATCCCAGCACTTGGGAGGCAGAGGCAGGCAGATCTCCATGAGTTCAAGGCTGGCCTACTCTACATAGTGAGCTCCAGGCCAGCTGGGACTAAAGGGAGACTGTCTCAAAAAGACCAAAAAAAAAAAAAAAAGAGCCCAAAACTTAAAAGATAATATTTATAAAAAACATCTAAAATAAAAGAACATGGGAAACTTGAAAATAGAGCAAAAATTTGCTAAGCAAGTTTTATCAAAAAGAAGCTGATATGTCAAGATTATGCCTCTTGCCCCACAATTACTATTTATCGAGCAGTTACTACATGATGCAATATCTTAATCATTGTAGCATTTTTTTTCATTGTAGCATTTTTTAAAAGATTTTAAAATTTTTATTATTTATTATTTTTATGTGTATGAATCACTGTCTGCATGTAGATTTGTGC
Organism: Rhizomys pruinosus; assembly: GCA_009823505.1. Classification (NCBI taxonomy): domain Eukaryota; kingdom Metazoa; phylum Chordata; class Mammalia; order Rodentia; family Spalacidae; genus Rhizomys; species Rhizomys pruinosus. The sequence goes on along the minus strand of VZQC01001405.1, from coordinate 177,916 downwards.
ACCCTTGTAGTGCAATGACGCAGAGGTCAGAAGAGGGTGTGCGGATTCCCCTGGAACTGGAGTTAAAGATGGCTCTCAGCCACCATGTGGGTGCTGGGGATCGAACCTGGGTCCTTTGCAAGAGCAGTCGGCGCTCTTAACTGCTAGGCCATCTCTCCAGCCCCTATTGTAGCATTTTTTAAGATAGATATTAGAATATGTTTTTAATTGATTTTTTGTGGAGTATTTTTTAATTAATTAATTAATTAATTTTTTATCAAATTAGACCCGTGTCCCCCACACCCCCCACCCCACCAGGCTCATGCATTCTGCCAAACATGCTTTTCATCTCTTTCTCAGTCTTTCTCAATATTCTCTCTCCATGTGGAATTGACTGTTTTGAACAAAAGTTCACTGTTTCATCAGTTCTTCAATGCAGTCTTTCTTTGTTGGTTGTTGTTTCCAAGTATGCATCACTCCCAACTGCTTTGGACAAAGGCTCCGAAGGCCATACACAAGAATACTTACACTAGTAATTGGCACTAGCATCCACAGATGAGGGATACCATTCGTCATTTGTTTTCTGAGACTGTGTTACTTCACTCACATGATGTCCCTCTAGCTCCAGCCATTTTCCTGCAAAGCTCATGATTCATCTTTCTTTACTGCTGTCATAGAACTCCATTGTTAGATGTACCCACGTTTTCCTATCCACTCAGCAGTTGAGGGGCATTTGGTGTTGGTTCCAGCTCCTTGCTATTGTGAAGAAGCTGAAATAAACCATGGCCATGCATGTATCTCTGCAGTGGGGTGAGTCTTGAGGGTACATGCCTAGAGTGGTATGGCTGGGTCGGTGGCAAGTTCATTCCAAGTCTTCCAAGGGTTCTCCACACTGCTTTCCATAGTGGCTGTACGAGTTTACATTCCCACCAGCAGTGGATGAGTGTTCCCCTTTCCCCACAACCTCTCCAGCACTTGGTATCATTTGTTTTCTTGATCCTAGCCAGTCTTATTGGAGTAAGATGATATCTTAAAGTGGTTTTGATTTGTGATTTGCATTTCCTTAATGATTAGTGATGTTGAACGCTTCTTAAGGTGTTTCTCAGCCATCTCTAATTCCTCAGTTGTGAAGTCTCTGTTCAGCTCTTTGCTCTATCTATTGAGTGGGTCATTTGTTTTCTTTCTTCCTTGTTTTTTGAGTAGTTTGTATATTCTGGAAATCAATGCTTTGTCAGATGTTTCTGCAGTGAAGGTTTCCTCCCACTCTGTGGGATTAATTGATACTTTTAGGAAGTGAACAGATCAGATTTCACATATAAAATTGCATGAATTTTGACAAAGGTATATTGGTGCCACCCACCCAGAATGTTCCTTGTGCTTCTTTCTGGTCAATCATTGTAAAAAATAAACTTCGATGTTTCATTTTCAAAATAAAAGTGCCTTGGTGGGTGTGGTGGTGCATGCTTTTAATCCTAGCACTTTGGGATCTCTGTGAGATCTAGGACAGCCTGGTCTGTCCTAGATCTGCATAGCAAGTTTCTAGGCTAGCTGGGGCTGCAGGAAGAACTTGTTTCAAAACAAACAAAAAGGATAAAAATAAAAGTCTCTTGAATCAGTTTAGGTCCAGCTACAGATGAACAGGAAACACCAAGCTCTGCCGCCAGCTTGTTAAGCCAGCCACCCTCACCCAAAAGCTGCTAGTCCAGTTACCCACCCTGCAAACTAGAATTTTTTGAATAGAAATTTACTAATAGCCAAGCATGGTTAATATGAACAGGATGTAAAACCTAGAGATGAACCCATGCTTAATCTTTATAGAATAAACCAACCTAAGCTGGGCGTGGTGGCGCACAACTTTATTCCTAGCACTCGGGAGGCAGAGGCAGGCAGATCTGTGAATTCAAGGCTAGCCTGGTCTACAGAGTGAGTTCCAGGACAGCTGGGGCAACAGGGAGACCCTGTCTCAAAAAGACCAAAAAAAAAAAAAAAGAATAAACCAACCTAAGTGGGCAGAGGGAAGATAAAGCCATGGAAGACTGCACTGTCCTGGTTACTCAGCCAATTTGGAAATCATGGAAGGGCTCTGCGTTCAGGGTTGTAGAAACTCTTCTACATGCTCAGTCAGCATTCTGGCCATTCTGGGCTGACCCCTGGCTTTACAAGTCATTAGGTAAACTGTCTTGCTTTCACTACTGTGGTGGTTTGAATGAGTGTCCCCCATAGGCTTTAAGTATTCAGACATTTTGTCTCCAGTTGGTGGCACTGTTCTTGGAGGTCTTAGAAGGTGTGGCTGTGCCGGAGGAAGTACATTATTGGGAGCAAGCTTAGTGAATATAACAAGCCTCATGGTCTCTAGTCTCATTCTCTCTGCCTCCTGTGCTCATTGCAAGATGTGACCCTCAGCTTGCTGCTCCAGCCCCGGCCACCATGCTTTCCACCACAATGGACTCTGATTCCCTGGAACGGTCAATCGTAAGCTCAAATAAACTCTTCCTTTCATAAGTTTCCAGCAACAGAAAAGTGACTAATAACGTTATTTGGTACCAGGAGTGGGGTGTTGGTTGTGAAGAACCTGACCATGTGGGTGTTTGGAGAAATGTGGAAGACTTTGGAACTTTGGGCTAGAAAAGCTGTTGACTACTGTAAGCAGATCTTAAGGGGCCATTCTAGTAGAAGCCTGGAAGAAAGCATTGCTGCAAAAAATGTAGTTCCAGAGGAAAATAAAGACTTAGGCAGCAACTGGGATATTTTGATAAAGAGTCTGGCAGCAGTTTTCCCACAGCCCAAATGCTTGCCTGATGCTAAGTTGAAAAGCAATGGACTAATGTCTTTGGTGGAGGATATTTCAAGACAGCCTAATGTAGAAATGGTGGTGTGGCTCTTAATGGTGACTATTGTACAGATCTACAGTGAAGAAGAGCAGATAGGGCAGAAAGAAATGCAGAATGTACAGTTTGGATCTGAAAACTGCACTAGGAAGATGAAAGGTGGGGCCAAGGCATGTGAAGGAGAGGTTCCTTTTGATAAGGAGACTAAAGTGATTAAGGAGAGGCCTGGAGATTTACAAGTAAACATCAGAATCAGTACCTTCAGGGCAAGACCACACCCAGCTAAGCCTCCAATTTTTGAAAGGAAAATACTGAAAGCATTTTCTGCTCCAACAAGTCCAGGGCAGAGGAAATTTGCAAATGTGGTTAAAGTAGGAGAGAGTCCATCCCGAACTTGCAGCCAGATTTGGCAATTTCATTCACAGGGTGTTGGCTTTAGAGGCATGAAGTTTGTAAGAGTGAAGGGGTCATCAGTTCTTCCTCCACGGTTTCAGAGAGCTGCAGAGGCCAGGAAGAGTGCAGCAGGGGTGTCCCTGCATAAAGAAGGCCCTGATAGGCCATTTTGAGAAGCTGTGAATGTGAAGCCTGGTTGGCAGCAGAGACCCCAAGAAGACATTCGAGATGCCAGAGCTGTGAGATATTTGCCAAGGAGAGCTGCATACAGGGAGTGAGTGGTACCAGCCTAAGAAAGAGATGTATGTTGCAAGCAAAGCTGGAAGAGCTGAGCCATCTAAGCCCTTTGGAAGTCAAGTCCCAGAAGTAGCACATGGAGCTACTGGACTTGGTGTTTGCCCTGCTGGTTTTCCATCTTGTTTTGGTCCAGTATTTCCTCACTATGCCTCTATTCCTCCTCTATTCCCATTTTGGAATGGGAATGTGTATTCAATTCCACTGTATGTTGGGAGGATGTAATTTGCCTTTTGATTTTACAGGAGCTTACAGTTAAGAAATTGGCCTGGGTCTCAGAAGAGATTTTGGACAATACTTTTGAATAGAATTGAGACTGGTAAAGACTATGGGGACTTTTAAGGTTGGACTAAATGCATTTTGCATTTTATATGGTCAGGAGCCTATGGGGGCCAGGGAGTGGAATGTGGTGATTTGAATGAGTGTTCCCCATAGGCTTTAAGTATTGGGCTGGAGAGATGGCCTAGCGGTTAAGAGCGCCAACCGCTCTTACAGAGGATCCGGGTTCGATCCGCAGCACCCACATGGCAGCGGAAAACTGTCTGAAACTCCAATTCTGGGAGAACTCCAGTTCCAGGGGAATCCAACGCCCTCTTTTGACCTCTGCAGCATTGCACGACATGGGTGCACAGACCTGCATGCGGAGAGTACATTCATACACATACAGAAATACATAAAATTAAATATAAAAATTTTTTAAGTATTCAGACATTTTGTCTCCAGTTAGTGGCACTGTTCTTGGAGGTCTTAGAAGGCGTGGCTGTGCTGGAGGAAGTACATCATTGGGGGCAGGCTTAGTGAGTTTAACAAGCCTTGCGGTCTCCAGTCCCTCTCTCTGCTTCCTGTGCTCATTGTGAGATGTGACCCTCCGCTTGCTGCTCCAGCTCCGGCCACCATGCTTCCCACCCCAATGGACTCTGATTACCTGGAACTGTCAATCATAAGCTCAAATAAACTCTTCCTTTTATAAATTCCCTTGCTCATGGTGGTTTTATCACAGCAACAGAAAAGTGACTAATACAACTACTGAAAGTGCTTTTATTTTGGAGTAGAGGTTTTTGTTCCTCAAGTCACCACCCCTTGACACACACACTCAACAACCACAGTTTAGATTCCTGTTCCCTTAGGTTACCTTGGCTACTCATGAACTCTCCATTAATGAGATAGCAGAATACACTTTCTGTGTTGTCCAGCCACTACAGCAGAGAAGGGCGGTTGGAACTGGGTGGGGTTGAGGAACAGCCTTCCTATGTCAAATTATGACCAGGAACATGTCCAGTCTAAGCGAGGAGACATATGTTCTCACCTGAGCACATGATGAATTGCGGTGAGGTGTCACAGGAGAACTGTGGATTGTCCCATTTGCCAGCAAGCATGACCTTGAACAAATGCCTACACCCCTCTAGGTATGGGTCCCATGTGTCAAATGATGTGGTGCAGCAGGCCTTTTGGTTTTTTTGTTTGTTTGTTTGTTTTTAAAAAAAAACACTTTTATTTTTATTTTATTTATTTATGTGTATGAATGTACTGTCTGCATGCAGGTCTGTGCACCGGTGCCGTGCAATGCCACAGAGGTCAGAAGAGGGTGTCGGATTCCCCTGGAACTGGAGTTCCCCTGGAACTGGAGTTCTCCTGGAATTGGAGTTACAGACGGTTTTCAGCCGCCATGTGGGCGCTGGGAATCAAACCCGGGTCCTCTGCAAGAGCGGTTGGCGCTCTTAGCCGCTAGGCCATCTCTCCAGCCCCCGCAACAGGCCTTTTGAAAGAAACTCAAAAGCAAATGACTCCGTGGGTGATGTCAGGCTCACCCCATCACCTTCAGAAGGAGACCTGAAGCTGGAGATGGGAGAGGGAGGCACCGGAGAAGGCAAAGCCTGTGGGACACAGTCTCCTTCCACTCATTCTTCACTGAGGAGCTGAAGCACAGGGAATGGCGCTTGCTAGTGGGTCGCAGAGCTGGGCTCTGCCTTTGCCTTGTGGTCTCGACATCAGAGCTTTTGAAGTGTCATAGGAAGTGTTACCTCATCGAAGTGCCCAGGCCCTTTGCTGCCATTGTGAGGCAATGCCAGGCCTGGCCACCCCACAGCTGGGGACTTGCTCCACATCTCATAAACACACTGGACCTGACCCTAGGAATAGTGCTCTTCAGTGGTGTCTTCTGGCCTTGAAGCTAGGAAGGTGTGGCCTGAGTAACTGGCGAGGGGAGATTGGTGGGAAGGGGCAGAGGCTGTAAATGTGTTTCATGGACGGTGGGGGCTAGAGCTCTGGAGACCCTGTGAGCTCAGGGAGCCCAATATGTTTTTGGAGATGCCCCTAATACAACCTTAAAGATACTTATTTATGTGTGTGTTATATGTGTGCATGTGTGTGTGCATGGGTGCAGGTGTCCTGGGAAGTCTGAAGAGGGTGTTGGATCCCTGGAGCTAGAGTTACAGGCGGTTGTGAGCCACCCAACCTAGATGCTGGGAGTCAAACTCAGAGCCTCCCAGAGCAGTATGTGCTCTTAATCCTTGAGCAAGCCACCTCTCCAGCCCCACAACCTTGCTTGAGAATTAACGTTCAAACTAGAACATGTGTGTCCATGGCTAAATCATTTATAGTAAGAAGCTACTGCTGCCTATCTAACTTTCTCTATCCAAAGCTCCTCCTCTTGAGTCTATTCTGTATGTGTATGTACATGTATGTAAAGTGTACATGTGTGATCATGCACCTATGTGTGTGTGTGCATGTGGAGGCCAGAGGACAGATCGGGTGCTAGTTCTCAAGCACAGTCACCCTATTTCTTATTTTGAGACAAGGTCTCTCATGAGGTCCTCACTCACCAAGGAGGCTGGGCTGGCTGGGGATGGAGTCCCAGAGATCAGCTGGTCTCCAGCATGCCAGGCTTTGTCTTTACTTGGTTTCTGGGGCTCAAACTCAAGGACTTGTGTTTACAGCACACGCTGAGCCATATTCCTATCCCTATCCCCTTAAAAAATTAGTCTTGCCAGGCGTGGTGGTATATGCCTATTAATCTTACCAGTTGGGAGGCAGGCAAATCTCTGTAAGTTTGAGGCCAGCGTGGTCTACATAGCGAGTTTCAGGCCAGCTGGGGATACAGGGAGACCTTGTCTCAAAAAAAGACCCCCAAAATATTCTTTTGTTTTATCTCTTTAGTTCTCCGTCTTCAAATATTTACAAATTAGATTTCTTGATTCATCAACACACTAGATGAAAACTGACATGTCAGCTTCCTCTACTCTGCCTCTCAATATAAAAATTATACTGTTTTATTGCTTGGTAGCATAAGTTTAAAAATAAACACAAAGCCAGATTTCTTTTTTTAAAGATTTTATTTGTATTTTTAAATTGTGTGTGTGCGTGTGTGTGTGTGTGTGTGTGTGTGTAGTGTCCTTGGAGGCCAGAAGAGGGTGTCAGATGCCTTTAGTGCTGGAGTTACAGGTTGTGAGCTGCCTGATGTGGCTGCTGGGAACCAAACTTGGGCCTTTTACAAGAGCAGCAAATTTTCTTAGCCACTAAGCCATCTTTCCAGCCTCCCCAAATTTCTTATAAATTATAAATAGCATTTGTATTACTTTCCTATTCTTGCTGTAATAAGCATCCACAAAAGATCTTTTAAACACAAGGTACTCTCTCAGAGCTCTGGAGGTTGGGCAGGGCACGGGTCACTCTGGGGAAGAATCCATTCCTTGTTCTTCAACTTCTAGAGGCTCCACTTGGCTCATGGTGCCTTCTTCAAAACTCAAAACTGGTGGGGCCTCCTGTCCCCCACAACCCTGAGAAACCTTTCTCCCTCTCACAGAAACCCCTGTGATCATAATAAGCCCAGGTAATTCAGGATAATCTCACCCTGAGTTCCTTAATCAAATCACATCAGCAAAGACATTTCAGGCAGCAGACTCTCAGGTTCTGGGGTTAACAGACATCTTTTTAAAATACTTTATTTATTATTTTTATTTTACATGTGTTTATTTTATGTATGAGTGTTTTGCCTGCATGCATGTAAGGGCACCTGTGTTGTACAATGCTGATGAAGGCCAGGAGAGGGCATTGGATTCTCTGGAACTGGATGGTTGTTAGTTACCATGTAGGCGCTGGAAACTGAACCCAGGTCCTCTCCAGTAGAAGCCAGTGCTCTTACCTGCTGAGCCACCTCTCCGATCGTCTTTGAAAGTCTTCATCACCCTTCTTCTTCCACACTTCTGACACTTTTTCCCCTCCTGGCCCCGTTCCACCTGAAAGATTTTCTTTTTGTTAAATTAATTTTTTTACTGAAATTTTGTGCATTTTATACATAACATCTCAATCAGTCTTAATCACCTTTATACCCCCTTCTCCACTGGCCCCTCCCACAGCCCTCCCTCCCCACCAGCAATTGAAAGTTTTTAAAACCAAACATCTTAACATAGTAAATCCAAAGAGAGAGTAATTTGACACTTACGCGCTGAGAAATAATGGCAGGAAAATACTAAATGTCTTTGTTTCCCTTAACGAAGCTGTTGTCTTTCTAAGATAACTTCCTGTGTTCAGTAAGATGGGGCCATTGATGGTACGTCCATTGAAAGCCCAGAATATGAGCACAGGTGTTTGAGGGCGGGTTCACTGGCATTGACGTGGCATGACAGAGAGCCCAACACACCTCTCGTGTGTTCAGAGCCGAGTCTCACAGTGCAACCCAGAAGACTGTGCCGGAAACACCTCAGATTCAGCAGGCATTTGCTTTTGAAATAACTTTTGCTCATCTCATGTTCAGAAACCTTTTATAGTTGGGGAAGTTTTGTGCCCCCCCCCAGTCAGTTTCACGACCACATATGGGGTTACAGCCCCCAGTTTAAGAAGCTCCCCACCATGCAGTCTCCTTTACCTGGGACAATTCCATTCTAGTCCTGGGGTCCTGGTGAAATCTTAGCCCAGCCCCTTTCCTTCTAAACATTCCCGGTCCATTTGAACAAACCACGGCAAGCCGTTCTCCTTGTCCAGCGTTTCCTGACACGTCTACTTCCTGGCATGTGGTAGCACGAGGAAAGCCCTTGCACAGGAGAGCGAGCTGACGCTGGCTAGACGTGATAGTCTCCGAGCTCCAGACACTGGGACCTGCCCGGCTGCAGCACCTGCCCTGCACTCTTGTGAGATGGGCGGGCGTTGGTGTCTCCCTCTGAGCTATAATGCACCTGCCAGTCGGTTCTGCCCGCAGGAGGATGAGCGTTGGCAGCGGTGCACCCCCTTGGTCTGCGTCCCTGTGGAATTTGCCAGAGGGTCATTTTGTTCTGAACACGCATGTACATGCAGGGAGGTGCTCTGTCATCGAGCTTCAGCCCCAGCTTTAGAAACCTACCTTTAAACACCTGGCCACAAAAATGACATTTCGAGTGCCTCTATGTTGCCCAGGCTGGCCTGAGCTCACTCTGTAGCCTGGACAAGATTCAAACTTCATGCTGCTGCTTCAGCCTCGCCGGTGCTGGGATCACAGTTCTGGCTAGGTGCTTGCTTTCTGGAGTTCTGGGTGGTACATTGCAGACAGGCGGGACTCGCAGAGGCCGTCAGGTGGTGCTGCGGAGCACAGAGCTGTCTCCGAGGAGCCGCCGAGCCCGTAGCACGTGACTTGGGCTTGGGAGCCGGCGTCACGTGACAGGGCCCGGAAGCGGCTGCCGGGCGGCTGGAAAGGATGGTCTGGGGTCGGCGTTGAGGCAGAGCGCGGTCCCCTGAGCAGGAGCCGCCGGGCTGGGCGGGCGGAGCGGTGAGTGGAGCGCGCCCTGCGCACTCCCGGGTCACTCCCTGCCGCAGCGCCGCCCCGCAGACGCTGCCGTCCAGACCGCAGCCCTGGGCTGCGCTTGGGGACAGCCCCGGCCCCTGGCGCCTCGGACGAGGGCGTGCGGGATGGGGATGCGGGGTGCGGGCATCCCTCCGGCCAGGTCCCGGGCCCCGGCTCCGCGGGGCGGGCTGTGCCCCGTGCGCCCTGTCCTGCCGTGGCGAGCAGCGCACGGTCCTTGCCCTGTGCTTTCCCGCGGCTGGGCGAGCTCTGCGCGCACTTGGTCATGGGGTTCCAGCCTGCAAGCCCTGCTCGGACAGCAGGGGAAACTGAGGCCCAGGGTTGAATGGAGTCATTCTGTGACAGGGTCTCAGCTGTGGCAGCTGTCTGCTTCCATCCACACCGCCTCCAGCGGGGAACTGGACCGGCTGCCCCCACCCCCCCACACCCCTTGTCCCCTGCCCCATCCTCTCTGGGTCATGTAATTGATTATTTAGCTCTGCATTTATTTTGCACGTTGGGCTTGTATTGTTGGCTCTGGGTGTGGTTCCGTTCGCTCGTGTGTGTGTGTGTGTGTGTGTGTGTGTGTGTGTGTGTGTATTTTCTGCAGACTCATCATTCTGTAGGCTTCGTTTCTAACCGTCCTGTAGTTTTGTGGAAGTGACACGAACATATGAAATAGTTGGAATGGTCTCAGAAGGGTCTGGTGGGGGCGGGGGCGGGGATGGGGGTGGGGGGCTCCGAGGAGTGGAAAAGCCCTGGCCTGAACTTGAAGAATGGAAAGACCCTTCCCTCTCCCGTTTCTTGGCAGATTAGGAGAAGACTGGATGTTTTGAGGCTTGTTGAAACAGCAACATCACTACTGGAAAGAACTGGCATTGGGGAGTTGGGCGAGCTTGTTCTAGCTTTCCTCTTCCTCCACATCCTCAGCTGGGTCAGATTTATCCATCTCAACTGCAGTGGGGTGGATTGAGTCTCCAAGGTCCCTTCTGTCCTGATCCTCTAGGTTAGGTGAGGCCTGTTGTTGTTGTTTTTCTTTCTTTTTTTAATTTTTTTTATTTAGATTATCCCCCTTCCCCATAAATCTCAATCTAGTTCTGGAAGGAATTTTGTCTTAAATTGTCTTGAAATTCTCCTTTTTCCCATTTCTTCGTAATGGTTAAGGGAGACGCTGACCACTGAAGATATTTTAGTTGGGACCTCTCCTGGACACTAATTTACAGTAAAAAACAGAAATATTTAATGTGTAGGGTTTTATGTTTCTGTTGTGCAGTGATAGGGATGGAACCCGGGGCCTCAAACAGGCTAGGCAAGTGGTCTAGCCCTTGACTTGAACGTACAAACCATGTTCTCTTTAAAAATGTTCCTGAGGGGGCTGGAGAGATGGCTTAGTGGTTAAGAGCACTGACTGCTCTTGCAGAGGACCAGGGTTCAATTCCCAGCACCCACATGGCAGCTAAGAACTGTCTTTAGTGCTGAGCGTGGTGTCGCATGCCTTTAATCCCAGCACTTGGGAGGCAGAGGCAGGCGGATCTCTGTGAGTTCAAAGCTAGCCTGGTCTACAGAGTGAGCTCCAGGCCAGCTGGGACTAAAGGGAGACCCTGTCACACAAAAATTTTTTTTTCCTGAGAGGCTGGACTTTTGGGTTTGACCCTGAGGTGGTGTCTCGAGTGGGAGCTGTCAGGACAGAGCCTGCTCTGGCAATGAAACGGTTGCTTCTGTTTCTTTATATATTTATTTTTCTCTTGAACACAGTTCATGGCGCACTTGTCACGTGGAGGTAATTGCTACTTGGCAGTTACTGTGGAGGACATTGCCGGTGAAATGATAGGGCTGGCAGAGAGTTGACCTAGATACACTCGGAAGTTTCTTGTGTTGTGCATGTTAGCGTGCCACGTGCCTGTGTGCAGGTGTGCACCTGCATGTGAAGCCAGGGGACAGACAATCTCAGGTGTTGTTCCTCATGCGTCTGGAGCACCTTCTCACACTAGGGCCTTGGACCTTGCAGGATTGGTAGGCTGCTGGCTGGCTGGGTGGACCAGCGAGTCCCAGGGTTTCACCTGGGCGGAATGCCTAATCCGCTTGCAGCGGCACGTGAGCACGTTGTGTAATGAAGTAAGTGTGCATGTTTGTTTCTGGGGATCCCCATCGCCGGGATTCGTGGCGGTGCCCACATTAAGGATGACTACCCGTGTGGAAGTCTCCGGGCTATGGGAAAGCATTCCACGGTGGTAGGCATTGAGGTTTCACATGCAGAGAAGTAGATTTTGATCCAACATGGTCCGGCTTAAAAATGTCCATAGACTCGGGGCTTGGAGAGATGCCTAGCGGTTTGAGAGCGCCACCCGCGCTTACAAGGACCCGGTTCGAATCCCCAGCACCACTGTGGTCTAAAAACCGTCTGAAAAACTCACATTCCAGAGAACTCCATTCCAGGGGAATCCTGATACACCTCTCTTCTGACCTCCGCGCATTGCACGACACGGTGTGCCACAACTTGCATGCAGACAGTACATTCTACACATAATAAATAAATTAAAATTAACTTAAAAAATAAAAAAATATAACTTCATGACCAATTGTCACACATCCCCACCCCATGGGTGTGGCCAAGGGAGGGTACCGATGATTGGCTTAGTAATCAACCCAACTTAACTAAGTCTTGATCCGTCGGAGCAAAAGCTCCTCAAGGGTTCCAACACTGAAGTTTCAAATTGTGTTAATGACTCTGACCTGAAATCAGACCTCCTTCATCGCTGGAGAATGGTTCTCATTCTAATATACTTGGGCGTTCTGCTGGTTTGCTACACTTTATTTTTATAAAAAAAAAGAAACACCAACTGCGAAACACAATTTTTTTTTCTTTCCTTCGGTTAGGAATTTATATGGATTCTTTGGCCGTGACCCAGGCCTTGGGAGATCCTGGTCCCCTGGCTTTGGGTGGGCACAGAAGCTGGTTCTTGCTTCAGAGATGAGACATGCAACATCTGATAGAATTGAAACCCAGGGTAGTCAACGTCTGTTCGTGTCCCCATCCTAGTTTCTCTTGGAAGCTGGACACCCAAGGCCAGGTCTCAGTGGCCTTCTGCAGGAAGGGTTTCACCGCTCTTTTGAAGTTGGAACTCTGTGTTGGCCACTTGAGGCTCATGGCACCATGGATCTCCGTTATCAGGGGTGTAGAGTGTTAACTGGGGAAAACACTGCAGAGTTTCTGTAGAGAGCCCTCCCGTTCCGGCCAGGGTGTCTCCATGGTAGCAATAACCATGGCTGCTGTTAATGGAAGTCCACTGTGTGCCAGGCAACACACTCAACATTTATTTTATCTTCATGACAATATAGGGACTTGGGTGAACTAAGGCCATGTCTCCGAGGAGTCTCCGTGCCAGCGAGAGGAGTGGCTTGCTGGGTGCACTAGCCCTCCGGATGCTAACATGAACGCGTACGCAGCACGACCCTGACCTTCTCAGACTTCCAGAAACCCCTGGACCGACTGGTGAGCCGTTTTGAGGGCTCGGACATTTTAGCAGAGGATAAACTTGCACATGGGTGCGACGCGTAGGGAATGTGAACTGAAGCATGGGACTCTGGTTTTCGGGTGTTCTAATCTCAATCTTTTCACAGCGCAGGGTCAAGGTGAGGGCAATCTCCATATACACCTTGGTTTTCTTGCCTCTAGAAGGGAAACGGGAGCCGGCTCTTCTGCAGCCATGGCTGGTCCTGAGGGTCCTGGGACTGGAGGTAAAAGTGAGCATGCTTGCTTGCTCAGCACCACCCTGCAGAGAGTCTGCTGACACCAGCCGCTGTCTCAGGACTGCCCCAGCATGGGACTCCTTCAGGCAAGACGCTCGACTGCAGAATACATTTGGGGGTTTGGTTGGGGGCGGTTTGGTGGGAGTCTCTTTTTTGTGTTCTTTATTGATGCTGCTTCTAACATGATTCTTGTAGGTGTTATGCGTTTTCACTTCCCTTCCTGTAGACCGCATAGAGCAACCCAGTCTGTGTCCTCATTGATGTCTTTAGGATCCGAGCTCTAGAGAAGAGAATTTGTTACTTGCTGTGGGTTCCAAAGTCCAACTCGTGGAATTGTTTAAAAATAATGCCAAAATGCACCAGGCGTGGTGGCACATCGTGCTTGAATCCACACTTGAGGAGAGGCAGCTGGCTGAGGCATGGAGTTCCTTGTAAGGAGAGTTCAGAGGGCCAGCCTGGTACTACAAGTGAGTTTCTAGGGACAGACTTGGGACTACAGGGAGACCCTGTCTCTAAAAGGAATCCCCCCCCCAAAAAAATATGAAAGGCCTTTAGTTTGTGCAATGTTGATTAGTGCCCAGAACATCGTACGATTACATATTGGCTTTTATGTAGTTAATCTAAACAAAATTTTTTCTTTTAAAAAATGATTTTTTATGTGTATAAATGGTACCCTGCATGTAGGTTTTGTACCTCGCTGTGTGTCGTACAATGTCGCAGAGGTCGATTAGAGGGATATTACTTGTTGATCCCTGGAACTGGGTAAAGATGGTTGTCAGCTGCCATGTGGGTGCGTGGAAACTGACCAAGGATCCTCTGTCAAGAGCAGTCTGTGCGTGAGGAGTTTTACCACTGAGTGTCCGGGGTCTCTCAAGCCCTAGATAACCTAGTTTCTGGAGTATTTTATATAAATCAGGGCTTTCTAGGAAGTTGGTTAAAGCCCAGACTGCTGGTAAGTGTGGCGGGGTGCACCCTATGTCCCAGCACGGGGACGGCTCGACACGCTGTAAGGAGTGAGGGGATTTAAGGCCATCTTTGGCTATACTTAGTGAGTTCAAGGCCAGTCTGGGCTCCAGAGAGGGAGAGCCTGGACTCCTCAAAAGAAAAGGACAGAGAGAGAGAGGGGGAAAAAAAGAAAGAGCAAGTATACCTGTAACAATCTGGGCAGATAATGGATGCATCGACATGAGATGCTCTTCTCCTCAGGTTGTTAGTTTACATATTTATTGTAATGGGAGTGACACATCTGATGGGTTTTCTTTGTACTTTTTCTACACTCTTAGCCACAAAGGCATAAGCAGTTTTTATTTTTCACTATTTAACCCAGGATCTTATCCTTATAATTCGTTATATTCACACAAAATACAAATTCATGAGCCATTCCCAGTGTCTATACCAGTGTGGACGATGTTTCAGATTTTGACCAGAGTTTTTGTTTTTTAGTTTTGTTTTGTTTTGTTCTGACCGACAGCCTTCATTCCTGTGAGGTCCAGCATGGCCTTTAAGCTTGTCAGTGACCCCCTCCTGCTGAGCCTCAGCGTTCTGGGGTGGCCACGTTGATGAATTAGCGTTGCAGTAGTGTATTGTCCTTTGAATCTTCACCTTTACCTTGAATAAATCTAGTCATGAAAATTGAAATTGGAATCCAGTCCCTATTCATCCAGTGTAGTTCTCTCAAGTCTCCACCAAAATAGTAAACCATGGTGGGGCTGGAACCCAGGACCCTGGCGGGATGGCTGTATTCCCTCCCAGACCTGGTGTACCAGATTGTTTGTGAATAAAACCCCAGTATTAGAAGTCAGCAAAACAAAAACCCCTGTTTTTATCCCCCTATTTAAGAAAAAAAAATAAACTGCTGTAGGCTCTGAGGAGATGGCTCATGGTGAGTTACGAAGATGACTTGCCCGCCCCAGCAGCAAGAGATCCTGAGTGGGAAAGACCAAGTCGTGGCCCAAGGACATACTGGATAAAATGCACATCGGTGGGGGTGGGGCAGTAAGGTCGTCCAGGCGGCGCCACCAGTATCCCCATCATTTTGGTAACTTGCATAGTCCAGAGTTCCTTAGGCCCATATACCTAATTGTTACGGTGCCCCTTCCTAATTTCACGAAGGGGGCTGGAATTCCCTATTCAGAGGAGTCTTATAGCTATGCTTAGATCCTGGAAGTGTCATTTCCTTACATTTTGATAATCGTCTAACGACACCTGTCCTTTCGAGAAGGTGTAATTCAGAACCCTACGTAGTGTATTTTTCCCAATCCTGTCGTGTATATCTCTTCCTATTTGTTTGAGTGTTTCTCTGGTTTAGTTGATGTTCCTGTGTGGCACCACTGGGTGCCTGTATATAATGAGCATACGCCAATTAACACACATGTCCCTGTCATGCTACATTCTGTAGGGCCAGACCGAAGGAAGCATTAATCCCCTAGAATTGGAGCTACAGATTAGCTCCAATGTTAGCCACTGTGTGGGGCTGGAAACCAAACCCAGGTCCTCCATGAAGGAGCCAAAGACACGTGACTTCAGATACACCAACATAAACTGAAGGCTACTCCCCAACACCACACTCTCCCAACTTTATATATCCCGAATCGTACAACAGGCCTGCTCTTCAACACCCAATTCTCCAGGACTGTTTTCCAGAAATGACCGAAGATAGAAGATCTCTGTTCATTTATTCTACTTGNCACAAAGTTTAGGCCAGAATTAACATTGCCTTCTGATGAATTCTTTTAGCTTTGTATAAATATGTATGCCAATATTAGCATATTTTTGCTTGTTAATTTTACATCTTTCTCCCTTGTTTAAATGCAAGGGCTATGACATATTCATCTTTTTGTGCAGAATTTCTAACACAGTGCTTTAGTGCAGAGGGATTACAACAATTAATAGTTAATTCAACTAATTAATTCAGAGGGATTATACCAATTAATAGCTAATTCAGCTAATTAACTAATGATAGTTAATTATGCCAATTAGTAGTTGATTCAACTAATTAATAATCAATACCAATTAATTAATTAAGTCAACTAATATTTATTAATTGATAAATTGATTATAAAATTAATAATTTAACACTTTATCAATAAATTGATAATTATTATTAATCAATAAGTATTTATTGCATTAACTAATTAATTGGTAATGCTCTTGGAGTCAGAAACATACAATGATGATGAAATATTGATCAGAAAATAATTGTTCTAGTAGTTTTAAAAATTCATACTAGGGGGGCTGGAGAGATGGCCTAGCGGTTAAGAGCGCCGACCGCTCTTACAGAGGACCCGGGTTCGATCCCCAGCACCCACATGGCGTCTAAGAACCGTCTGAAACTCCAATTCCAGGAGAACTCCAGTTCCAGGGGAATCTGATACCCTCTTCTGACCTCCGCGGCATTGCACGACACGGGTGCACAAACTTGCATGCAGACAGTACATTCATACACATACATAAATAAATAAAATTAATTAAAAAATTAAAAAAAATATCTATCATGACTCAATTCGTCACTACTCCCCACCCCATGGGTGTGGCCAGGGAGGTACCATTGGCTTAGAATCCAACCCACCTAACTAAGCTTTCCCACAGAACTCCTCAAGGGCCAGACACTGAAGTGTCAAATTGTGTTAATGACTCTGACCTGAAATCAGACCTCCTTCAGCGCTGGGAGAATGGGTTTCTCATTCTTTCACTGGCCTGTTGCTGCTTGCTAACCCTTTCGAGAAGGATGTTATGAACACCACCACCTGAAACAGCATTTTTTTTTTTTTCCTTCGGTAGAAGTTTATATGGAGTCTGTTGGCCGTGACCCAGGCCTTGGGAGATCCTGCGTCCCCTGGCTTTGGGTGGGCACAGAAGCTGGCTTCTTGCTTCAGAGATAGGACATGCAACATCTATAGAATTGAAACCACAGGATGTCACGTCTGTTGCTGTCCCCAGCCTGTTTCTCTTGGAAAGCTGGACACCCAAGGCCAGGTCTCAGTGGCCTTCTGCAGGAAGGGTTTCACCGCTCTTTTGAAGTTGGAACTCTGTGTGGCCACTTGAGGCTCATGGCACCTGGATCTCCGTTTCAGGGGTGTAGAGTGTTAACTGGGGAAAACACTGCAGAGTTTCTGTAGAGAGCCCTCCCGTTCCGGCCAGGGTGTCTCCATGGTAGCAATAACCATGGCTGCTGTTAATGGAAGTCCACTGTGTGCCAGGCAACACACTCAACATTTATTTTATCTTCATGACAATATAGGGACTTGGGTGAACTAAGGCCATGTCTCAGATGGAGTCCAGCAGAGGCAGAGGGAGTGGCTTGGCTGGGCCTGCACTCCCGATGCAGCTGGACGCCCTGCAGACCCAATTCTGCCCCAAGCACTGGGGCCAGTTTGGGGCTGGACATTTTAGAGAGGATAACTTGCAATGGTGCAGTAGAAGGAACTAAGCATGGGACTCTGGTTTTCGGGGTTCTAATCTCAGATCTTTTCACAGCTGAGGGCAAGGTGAGGGCAATCTCCATATACACCTTGGTTTTCTTGCCTCTAGAAGGGAAACGGGAGCCGGCTCTTCTGCAGCCATGGCTGGTCCTGAGGGTCCTGGGACTGGAGGTAAAAGTGAGCATGCTTGCTTGCTCAGCACCACCCTGCAGAGAGTCTGCTGACACCAGCCGCTGTCTCAGGACTGCCCCAGCATGGGACTCCTTCAGGCAAGACGCTCGACTACAGAATACATTTGGGGGTTTGGTTGGGGGCTGTTTGGTGGAGTTCGGTCTGATGCTGCTTCTAACATGATTCTTGTAGGTGTTATGCGTTTTCACTTCCCTTCCTGTAGACCGCATAGAGCAACCCAGTCTGTGTCCTCATTGATGTCTTTAGGATCCGAGCTCTAGAGAAGAGAATTTGTTACTTGCTGTGGGTTCCAAAGTCCAACTCGTGGAATTGTTTAAAAATAA
This sequence comes from Rhizomys pruinosus, assembly GCA_009823505.1. Lineage (NCBI taxonomy): Eukaryota > Metazoa > Chordata > Mammalia > Rodentia > Spalacidae > Rhizomys > Rhizomys pruinosus. The sequence goes on along the minus strand of VZQC01001405.1, from coordinate 159,987 downwards.
TGCAAAATGCACCAGGCGTGGTGGCACACGTCTTTAATCCTAGCACTTGGGAGGCAGAGGCAGGCGGATCTTTGTGAGTTCGAGGCCAGCCTGGTCTACAGAGTGAGTTCTAGGACAGCTGGGACTACAGGGAGACCCTGTCTCAAAAAGACCCCCCCCCCAAAAAAAAATGCAAAGCGCATTTAGTTTGCAATGTTGTTAGTGCCAGAACATCGTACGATTACATAGTTTGGCTTTTTTTTAATTTAAAAACACTTTAAAAAATTATTTTTTATGTGTATAAATGTACTGTCTGCATGTAGGTTTGTGCACCTGTGTCGTACAATGTCGCAGAGGTCAGAAGAGGATGTTGGATTCCCTTGGAACTGGAGTTAAAGATGGTTCTCAGCTGCCATGTGGGTGCTGGGAATGGAACCCAGGTCCTCTGCAAGAGCTGTCGGCACTCTTAAAACTGCTAGGCCATCTCTCCAGCCCCACAGTCTGGCTTTTTAAATTTATTATTTTTTATTTTATGTATGTGAGTACCATGCATATGCGGTGCCTGCAGAAGCCAGAAGAGGGCGTTGGATCCCCTGGAGCTGGAGTCCCAAGTGGTTGTCAGCTGCCATGTGGGTGCTGGAAACTGACCAGGTCCTCTGCAAGAGCAGCTGTGCTCTTTACCACTGAGCTGTCTCTCCAGCCCTAGATAACCTAGTTTCTGGAGTATTTTATATAAATCAGGGCTTTCTAGGAAGTTGGTTAAAGCCCAGACTGCTGGTAAGTGTGGCGGTGCACACCTGTGGTCCCAGCACTTGGGAGGCTGACACCTGAGGAGTGAGAATTTAAGGCCATCTTGGGCTACTTAGTGAGTTCAAGGCCAGTCTGGGCTCCAGAGAGAGGAGAGCCTGACTCCCAAAGAAAGACAGAGAGAGAGAGGGGGAAAAAAAAAGGAAAGAAAGATACCTGTACATCTGGCAGATAAGTGGATTCATCACATGAGATGCTGCTTCTCTCAGGTTGAGTTACATATTTATTGTAATGGCAGTGACAATCTGTGGGTTTTCTTTGTACTTTTCTACACTTCTTAGCCAAAAGGCTAGAAGTGATTTTTATTTTACTATTTAACCCAGGATCTTATCCTTATAATGTATATTCAACACAAAATTACAAATTCATGAACCCATTCACAATGTCTTATACCAGTGTGGACATGTTTCAGATTTGACCAGAGTTTTGTTTTGTTTTGTTTTGTTTTGTTCTGAGACAGCCTCTCATTCTGTAGTCCAGCATGGCCTTAAGCTTGTAGTGACCCCTCCTGCTGAGCTCAGCTTCTGGGGTGGCCACTGTTGGATGAATAGCGTTGCAGTAGTGTATTGTCCTTTGAATCTTCACCTTTACCTTGAATAAATCTAGTCATGAAAATTGAAATTGGAATCCAGTCCCTATTCATCCAGTGTAGTTCTCTCAAGTCTCCACCAAAATAGTAAACCATGGTGGGGCTGGAACCCAGGACCCTGGCGGGATGGCTGTATTCCCTCCCAGACCTGGTGTACCAGATTGTTTGTGAATAGAAACAGTATTTGAAGTTCAGCAAAACAAAACCTGTTTTTATCTTTAAAAGAAAAAAAAAAAATAAACTGCTGTAGGCTCTGAGGAGATGGCTCAGTGGTTAGAATACTTGCCGCCCAGGCACAAGGATCTGAGTTGGAAAAGCAAAGTGTGGCCAAGGCATACTGGTAATGCACCATGGTGGGGTGGGGGGTAGGGCAGAGACAGGAGTCCCTGGGTTTGCTGGTCATTGGCCTGACTCCAGGGAGAGAAGAGACTGTCTTGAGGGAATAAGACAAAGTGGCAAGACACCTGGTGTCTTCCTCTGGTCTGTATATGCTGTGCACAGGTGCCTGTATAGTACACACGCACACACACACACACACACACACGGGCACACGCACACGCACACCCCATTACAGACTGCTTAAAACTTGCCTTCCCTGGGCTGGTGAGATGGCTTAGTGACTGAAGGTGCTTGCTGCTAAGGCTAAGGAGCTTAGCTCCAGCCCCAGAATCCAGAGGACAGAAGGAGAGAACCTAGTCCTACAGGTTGTTCTCTGACCTCTATAGTCTTGAGTGTGTGTCCTACACACACACACACACGCACACACAAATAAAAGGAAAATAAAATTGGCCTCTTCTAGAAAATTTAAAAGATTTTTTCCTTAAAAAGAATTCAGTTTGCAAACATGTTTTCCGTACTAGAGTCATCGGCAAAGTGATCGCAGCTGCTCATTTTCAGGGCCGTGCTAAATACGTTACGTTTTGTAGATTACAGAGCAATTTTATCTAAGAACTAATTTGTATAAGGAAAAGAAGGAAATTGTCAGGATTATACCAATAAGCATTATCAGTTCAGTGCAATTTTAGTTGACTATACTTGAAGTTTCTTTTTCCATTTCCTGTTGAACATATGGACTTGTTTGCTCTTTGGAGTCTCAGATGCTTGTGGCGATGTTGCCTTGTGTTGGTGGACCACACGTGATGGCTGGACGCTGTTATTGCCCCCAAGAACCTGAAAGACAACTCCTCCACTTTCACATATTGCACAACCCTCATTTGGACGGTTAATAGGTTCTAGTAAATCCCCCACAGGGCTGGAATTGGCAATTGCACCAATGATGTGGATACCAGGTTTCCTCAGAGGAGTCCGGGGCGGGTGGCCGCAGAGGCCAGCATGCAGTGGGCACAGCTGGGAGCAGGAAGAGGAAGAGGCCTGGTGTAGAATGAACACAGTGTTCACCCCTCTGGTGTGTCAGCTGAGAAAGGGTTTCTGCCTAGCCTTTGCTACAGATGGAATCTCGCTCCCTCCTCCCTCCGTCCCTCCATCCCTCCGTCCCTCCCTTTCCCTTCTCTGTCTCCCCCTCTCCCCTTCCTCCCTCTCTTCCTTTCCCCCTCTCTTTTCCTCTCTTCTTCCCCTTCTCTCTCTCCTCTCCCTTTTTTTTTTACCCTCTCCCCCCTCTTTCCCTCCCTGTCAGGGGCTCATGTAGCCCAGTCTGGCTTTGAACTTCTGACCCTCTCTCTCCACCTCAGTCACAGCTTTGAGCCTCCACACTGGCTATGAGGTGCTGAAGATCAAACCCTAACCACCTGCATGCCACCTAGACACTCGCTCTATCATCCAAGCTGAGCAGCTCTAGGAAACAAGCTCCCTCTCTGACTGGTCTATTCCTTTTAGATAACTATCCACATATAATAGGAGGCTGCCTCTAGAGCTAACCAAGAACCACTTCTGTCCTCTTCCCACCGTGGAGCCTAGCTCCAACGAGTCTTTAAAGTCCTAAAGAGCAAGCTAAATGTATCTGACAGCCCTTAAAGCAGTTTTTGTGGCCAGTCTTGGTGGTAGGCCTGTGATCCCAGCTACGTAGGAGGCTGCGGCAGGAAGATTTTAAAGGTCACCATGAGCTATAGAGTGAGTTAAAAAAAAAGGCCTAGCAACAGGGCTCAGTGCAGAACATTTCTCTAGTGTGTGTGAGGCTGTGGTTTGATTCCTAGCAACACACATGATTTTGTATCTCATTTTTTCAGGTTAAGAAAATTACACGTGCGCATGTGTGTGGGTACGTGCGCATGGGTGTCGGAGCCTGGGGAGGCCAGAGGCCTTGGATTCTTCTAGAGCTGGAGTTACAAGTGGTTATGAGCCGCCTCATGTGGGTGCCAGGAATCAAACTCAGGTCCTGTGTGGAAGCAGCAGGTGCTTTTAATTGCTGAGCGGTCTTTCTAGCCCTAGCTGTGTGCCTCTGCTGAATCTCCTCACTGCTGCCGGCCACACCTGGTATGGTATCCACTTTCTTGGTCCTGGTCCTGAGCCCTGGATCCACAGTGTGTATTAACACCCTCTGGTGTGCTGCCCTGGATCCACAGTGTGTATTAACGCCCTCTGGTGTGCTGCCCTGGATCCACAGTATGTATTAACGCCCTCTGGTGTGCTGCCTAGAACAAAATGCAGTGCATGGCTGGCCGAGTCTGGCGCTGCTTCCTGCTTCTTCCTCCAGGGCAGCCTGGAGTTATATTTGTTCTTCAGCATCTGTTACCATGTTACTGGTTTCTTTTGTGATTATCATTAACCAAAGCCTGTAATTAGCATTTTTTTCTGTTTTCAACGTGTGAGCAGTTGCTAAGCCAGATCTCCCTCGTCCCTTGGGCTTTAGAGCTGTAGGTTTAGGCTTCTTTTTGAGCTGCATTCTCCTGTGTGTGATTTCTGTTTTTATGTACAACACGAAGACCTCTCTAACAGTCATGAATAATTGAGTATCTGTGTGTCAGAAGCCACAGAGTGGCCTCTTTCTTTTGAAAGTGTTTTTATTATTTTATTTCATGTGTATGAGTGCATTGCCTGCATGTATGTGAGTGCATGTGTGTTGTGCACTGCCACAGAGCTTTCCCTTCCAAGAGGCATTCCCCTCCTGGAACTGGAGTTGAGTAAGGATGATTTTTTTTTTTTTGTCTTTTTAAGACAGGGTCTTCCAGTAGCTGCAGCTGGCCTAGAACTTTACTATGTAGACCAGGCTGGCTTTGAACTGACAGGGATCTGCCTGCCTCTGCCTCCCAAGTGCCGGGATTAAAGGTGCACCATCATGCCTGGCTAAGTATGGTTCATAGCTGCCATATGGTTACTGGGAATTGAACCTGGGTCCTCTGCAAGAACAGTTGGTGCTCTTAACCACTGAGCCATCTCTCCAGCCCTGGCCTCTTTCTTTTTAAAAAATTTTATCTGGGATAAAGTGTGAACTCTTTTCTTAATAAAGTACCCAGGCTCAGATAGTTTGTTACAGCAACAGAAAGTGGACCAAGGTCCTTGACCTCCCCTGGATTGCTGTGGGGGGAGGGTAGATTCCTGTATGAAACACTTGCACACTTGTAGGAAACACTTGTATAAAGCCGCAGCAACAAAGCACCTCTCGCTCGTTACAGGGTGCACCTCTCGCTCGTTACAGGGTGCAGCTCAAATGGTGAGCATGGCTTTACTTTGAGGTAGGAGGGAATCAGGTGTTAATCATAAGACTCAGGTGTTAGCCATGAGATTTTGCTAAAGTCTCGGGCGCTATCCTGGGACCCTCTCCACACCTGCTCTCCACAGATTCCGAGTGTCCCTAGAAGGGAAGCCTTGGCAGACAGAGATCCGCTGGCAGCCAGTTCATGGAGGATGAGTGTTGTGATGTTGGTTGGAGAGCTGTCTCCTCAGCAGGTTTCTGTGGTAGCATCTCGGAGTCATGGTGGTCTGTCTGTGTGCTGGGGAGAACTTGTTGGAGAAGGGGTGGTTTTTATTGATGCCTTTTAGGTTTTTAATATTTTATTTTATGTGTATGAGTGTATTGCCTGCATGCATATAAGTGCATCTAGGTTGTACAATGCCTGTGGAGGTTGGAAGAGGGTGTCGGATCCCCTGGAACTGGAGCTGTGCTGGGAATTGAACCTGGGTCCTCTGAAGAGCAGCCATGCTCTCCCTGCTGGCCCTTTTTATTGCTAATGTAGTTTTCCACCCCTGCTCGACTGCAGATTCTTGAAAGGCCAGAGACTGACTCTTTAGTATCCACAGCACCCAGAACCATTGTAGGTAGATGTTTTCAGAGGGAGGTAACCTTGCTGCTTTGTTACTGTGTAGCAGCGCAGGTCCCTCCATCTTTTAGGGGCCAATTCTTCATCTATAAAATGAGGTCGAGGTGACCTCCTTAGCAATGGGCTCTGATTCTAGGGACTTCCACAGCTCCCACAGGGTACCTCTGTCATCTAGCTGAGAAAAGCCCCGATTGCCCTCTTCTGGGGTGACTTGGGGGGACATCCCTCAGGAGGTAACACCCTCGCCATCTCTCACCAGTACACAGCAGGAAGGGTTTCTTATCTCACTGTCTCCCAAACATGAGCAAATCTATAAAAATAACAGGCATAGTTGTGGGACAGGTACGTCCTCTCCATGGTGAAGGTCACGATTGCCATTCCTGTAACAAGATAGGTTGAGGAGGAAGCATGATGCTTAGTATCAAGGTTGTATATAACGGGGGGCCTGTAGAGAGGAAGATGGAACGACCTGCGGGAGCGAGCGTGGAATGGAGTCAGAGTGCGGCTGCTGAAAGCCCACTGAGTCCACCCAGCCAGGGCTGCTGCTCAGGCTCCTCTGCCTCTGTCAGCCTGCCTTCCTCCCAGGGCAGGCCCGAGCAGGGAGGGGGCACCCTGTGACTGCCTTAGGTTTTGCTGTGGCTGCTTTTGGGGGAGGGGAGTTCCTGCCTGTTGGACTGGGAAAGAGGCTAGTTTCTGAGACTCATTTCAGGGGCAAAGGTGGGTGCAAGACAGGGGAAGGGCGACAGATGTGTCGTTCGGCAGGTGCTCAGGCCTCTCTGGTTCAAAGTGCTTGGCAACCCAAATCACCATTCTTTGGGATGTTGGTTTCTGAGTCCCACTACCCATTTGTAGAGCGGAGATGCTGAGACAGATCTTGGGGTCTCGTGTTCTCCCTTCTGCTCTTCCCGAGCTGCTTGCAGCCTCTGCTTCCCAGAACTCAGGTTCCCAGTAAGAAGAGAGGCCAGGGCGAGGTGAATCTTTCTTTCCCATCCTAATTTAATTTCTTTTCTGTTGCTATGATAAAATACACTGACAAAAAGCAATGTAGAAGCCAGGCGTCGTGGTGCACGCCTTTAATCCTAGCACTTGGGAGGCAGAGGCAGGTGGATCTTTGTGACTTCAAGGCCAGCCTGGTCTACAGAGTGCATTCCAGGCCAGCTGGGGCTACAGGGAGACCCTGTCTCGAAAAGACACACTCACACACACACACACACAAACAAAAGCAATGTATAGTGAGTTTATTTTAGCTTACAGTTCCAGGTTATGGTCCATCATTGCAGGGAAGTCAAGGCAGGAACATGGAGTGGCTGGTCACATGACATCCACAGCCTAGAGGGGGACCTTGAATGCATGTATGACGTTGAATGAATACGTGACGCACTTACCAGCCTAGCTTGCTGTGCTTTAGCTGAGCTCTCCACGCTCGCACAGGTCAGGATGCTCCCCCTGGGGGACGGTGCTGCCACCGTGGGCTGGGTCTGCAGCTTAATTAAGATGGTCCCCTCACAGCCACAGCCACAGCCACAAGCCGACTTGTTCTAGACAATACCTCACTGAGCCTCTTCCCAGGTGATTCTCAGCCTCATAAAGCTGACAATTAGTCTGGAGCTCTTAGAGCAGGGGAGGGCTGAGTTCATGGCAGAAGGAGGGGTTGTTTGTAGTCTAGGATCTTGGAGGGTTGGAGCAAACTGGGTGACCCCGAGGACATTCCGTGAGTACTGTCACTTTCTCTGATGAAGGCAGAGGCATCAGGGAACATTCTGGGCTCCCGAGCCAGCTCTGGAGAAAGCCATGTGATTTAAATACTGCTCGAGGCCCAAGAGATTAGCTCAGAGGAGGGTGGACGGGAACCCAGCCAGAAGAACAGGAAGGCTTCCTGGAGGAGCAGGCTTGCGTCATCTGCCCCCTCGCGATTGCCTGGCCTGTGCACTGCTTAGGTGTGCTAGAATGAACTTAGAAATTTATGAGTGGGGTGCAGCGTGGGAAGTGGGGTGGCAGAGGCCCAGCAGGCCCAGCCTGCCCTGTGGACTTCGTACCTCCTGCCTTTCCCTTGGTCGGTATTGGGCACTCTGGTCGGACTCAGTCCACAGGACAGCTGTCACCAGGAGCAGCTGTGATAATGGCCTCATCTGTCCCTGAGCCCACCCCACACTTGGAGCTGAAGGCCCCAGCTATTCAAGGGTTGAGTGCTGCCTCTGTCTCCCCAGCTACCATGTCCACACAGCGCCTTCGGAATGAAGATTACCAAGACTACAGCTCCACAGACGCGACACCTGAGGACAGCCCATCCGAAGGCCTGAGCAACTTTGCCCCGGGCTCCTACCAGCGGTTTGGGGACAACACCAACACCAACACAACGTGAGTAACTGTGAGGCCCTGCCCTCCTGGCTAGGCTTCCCAGCCCCACATCTCCTTGGGAGCGTTGGTGCTCCCACTCTCCCGTTGCACCCGACCCTAGGCAGGGTGACCCAGCTGAGATTCCCTCCCTGTCTAGTCGGTTCTCATTCTTTGTTGGTCCGGGAAGGCTGGTAGCCAGCGAGAGCTTGGACTTCAAAGCTTCTAGAGCGATGTTCTCTTGGTTTAGAACCAAGTGTCATCTCTCTGCCCTGGAGCCTCAGGTGTCTCCTGGCCCCAGTGGGACATCCTTGGCAGAGCTGTGCACGTGTCACCGAGGAGCCAGGGCACCTGGCCGCAGCAGAGCTCTGCACACGGAGGGGGAATTTCTGTTCTTCCAACCCCCCAGTGCCTAGAGAAGAGAGATCTGCCTTGCATTCCCTAAGGAGGGCTTCAGTCTTGTCTCTGGAAGCTAAAACCCAAGACTCATCTGGGCCCTCAGTTTCCCTGGATAAAGGACCAGTTGAAAGGCTACAGGGCTGGGCTGGAGCTGTGGTTTAGCTGGGACCCTCTGGGGAAGGCCTCTGTTTCACTGTTCCCAGCATGCTTCTAGCATTTCTCAGGGTCCCAGGACCCTGTCCTTGGCAGCCCTGTCATTTATCCCCAAGCTCAGCTGCCACTCTTGCTGGGTGTGACTTGCTGAGGTTCATGTTAGAGTTATGCATCACTCCTGTGACTGCCCATGGAGCTGGGGAAGCTTGGGGGACCCTCCCCCCACCTGCACTGTCCCCTGCTGGGACATTTTCTCCTGTATGGGCTGAGCCTGGGGCTTGGTCAGGTCCATATGACAGCCATCACCCCCTGCTCTCTGGTCACATGGACTCTGGCTTTTGGCTTATTTCCTGCATGATTTGCTTTTGTAGTCTCAATTTTCCTGCAAATTTCGCATATAGAGAAGATTGCTTAGTGCCCAGCTGTCCGCAGCAGGAGGAAGCGCCCTCCTATCTTCCTGTAACCTTCGTCATCCCACGATCCCAACTGTGCCCCCGGGGACAGGGAGGGTCCACACATGACAGGCTCCAGCTTCTCTGTGTAGTTTCCCTTCTTGTTCAAAGGCATCAGCTTGTTTACACAATGCTTGATGTACAGGGTCTAAGTTTCCATTTTTATAGACCTCTCTAGAACTTAGGACCAGCTAGCTGTGGACTCTGGGATAGGGGCCCACAGGTTTCAGATGGGTGCTGTTTCCAATCTCACTGGTAGCCAATCTAAAATTATTTCCTCTAGCTTCTCAGAAATCAGACCAACCAGACATTTTCTAGAGTCTGTCATGTCCTTATACCATTGTATGAGGGGGTCACCACCAGACTGTGAAGCTTATGTGGCTAGATTTTCAGCCCACCACAGTTAGTGCAGGGGGAACGTGTGCCTTGGGGACTTAGCATCTCTCTAGCCTGCGGCATGGGATCTGCTCAAGCATTTATTTTTTATTTTTTACTTTTTTTGGTATTTTTGAGACAGGGTCTCCCTTTAGTCCCAGCTGGACTAGAGCTTGCTCTGTAGACCAAGCTGGCCTTGAATTCACAGAGATCTGCCTGCCTCTGCCTCCTGAGTGCTGGGATTATAGATGTGTGCCACCACGCCCTGCCTGCTCAAGCATTTATGTCAGGGATGGCTAGGTGTGGTGAAGGCTGACTTGGGGACCCTTGCTATCCCAGTGGGTCTCTTCCAGAGTGATGGGGACCAGGTTTGGGGCCAGGTTCCCTTTCTCCTTGTGCCTTGCCCCACCCTCTCTCTGCTTTACGAAGGAGCAAAGTACCTGAAAGAACGGCTCAGCTAACTGCCCACACCCGGTTCTTCTACAAGTTAAAAGGCTCAGTAAAACCCCGAAATAGGGAGTGCAAATAGGGACCTTAGACGTTTCCATGGCGGAGCATGTAGGCACTTGTCCCAGCATGTGATGCAGTGGGCTGCTGGTTGTTTTGATGCCGCCTCGCCTCAGTTTACACTTGGGCAGTGACGCTTTCCTGGCCAGCAGGCGGAGACACCAGCTACTGGTTGGTCTTCATGGAGCTGGAGCAGCCATTTGCCACGGGTGGTCCACAGACCTTTTGGGGGTCTCAAGACCGTGCCTCTTCCTGAAAATGCTCGGCTGTCATCTGGCTTTCACTGTATTACCATGTGTGCTGAGAACACAGGAGTGGTGCTGGGCAAACAGGTGTGGGGAGAAGAATTGGTGTGGCTGCACACGGTACTAGTCGTGTGTGCACAGACAAGGCCGGCCTCTTTGAGAATGCCCTTGACGAGGGCTGTGACTGCGGCTCTGGTGGTGAGCACTGGCCTAGCGTGCAGAAAGTTCTGAGTTTGATTCCCGGCACCTCATCAACTGTGTGCCGGAATCCCAGCACTTGGGTGCAGTCGGAAGTTTAGGGTCATCCTGGACTACATAGGGAGTTCAAGGCCAGCCTGGGCTACATGAGACTCTGTCTCCAAAAAGAAAAAAAGTCCTTGATGAGATAGTAAGATCACTCATTATGTCTTCAAATATATTTTTATGTTATGTGTATGAATGTTTTGCCTCCATGTATGTGAGTGTCCCTGTGCAGGCACTTCCTGAGGAGGCCAGAAGAGGGCATCAGATCTCTTGGAACTAGAGTTAGGGAACGTTGTTAGCCGCTGGGAACCAGACCCCAGTCCTCTGGGAAGAACAGCCCTTAACCAGCCCCAAGGTCACTAATTCTTACTGGATTAAAACCCTCACCACAGGTCTATTATTCTGTATGAGGAAATGGGACGCACTCAGGAAGAACACCGAAGTGTAAGTGGTTGCTGGAGTTAGCAGCCAAACCAGCTGAGGTTTTGTCCCTTGGTTTTGCTTTCAGAGAACATTGTTTTTTAGGAAGATCACCCAGCTAACTCAGTACCTAACATTTTCTTTTTTTTTTAATTTTTAAAATTTTTATTTATTTCTGTATGTGTATGAATGTACTATCTGCATGCAGGTCTGTGCACCCGTGTCGTGCAATGCCGCGGAGGTCAGAAGAGGGTGTCGGATTCCCCTGGAACTGGAGTTCTCCTGGAATTGGAGTTTCAGACAGTTTTCGGCCGCCATGTGGGTGCTGGGGATCGAACCCGGGTCCTCTGTAAGAGCGGTCGGCGCTCTTAACCGCTAGGCCATCTCTCCAGCCCCACATTTTCTTTTAAAATGAAAGAAATGAACCCATCAGCTCAAAACAAAAAAGTCAACAATATTTGTTGGCCATGTGAAATTTGAGCTTTCAAGCAGAATTAGAAAACTCAAAACAGAAAACCCAAAGCAGAATGCTTTCCTGGCGAGGTCAGTGGGGATAGTAGTAAACGTGGAACACTTTGCTGTTAGTGAGTACCGTTTTCGAATCTTCTGTGATAAACAAAATAATGTTGGGTGGTCCGCATATCTCAGGGGACCAGAACCCTCTACAAAGCAGTGTGTTTGGAAACTTCATGTGGGAGAGGTCTTCTCAGAGAGCAGTACCACTGGTGGGCTTAAAAGAATAGAGTGGGAGGGGCTGGAGAGATGGCCTAGCGGTTGAGAGCGCCGACCGCTCTTGCAGAGGACCCAGGTTCGATCCCCAGCACCCACATGGCGGCCGAGAACCGTCTGAAACTCCAATTCCAGGAGAACTCCAGTTCCAGGGGAATCCGAGACCCTCTTCTGACCTCCACGGCATTGCACGACACGGGTGCACAGACTTGCATGCAGACAGTACATTCATACACATACAAAAATAAAATAAAAAAATTAAAAAAAAAAAAAGAATAGAGTGGGAAAGGTTCAGACTCCACATTCAGCTAACAAAGCACACCCTCCCCTGCCCTGCCCTGCCCTGCCCTGCCCTGCCCTGCCCTGCCTCGGCTCAGGTCCCTGCCTTCCCCTCACCTGTCTCACTTCTCCCTGGTCTCTATTTCTAGGTTTTTCTTTTCTTTTTTTTTGGTCCTTTTTTTTGAGACAGGGTCTCCCTGTAGCTGTGACTGTCCTGGAACTTACTCTGTAGACCAGGCTGGCCTTGAACTCAAAGAGATCCGCCTGCCTCTGCGTCCGGAGTGCTAGGATTAAAGGCGTGTGCCACCACGCCCGTCTGTTTTTGTTTGTTTGTTTTAAACAAAGTGCTGTAAGAACTTCTGGCTGTTTGTGGTGTGACTATCTCTTGGAAGGTTCGGGTTTCACTTTTTATTTTTTATTTATTTATTTTTTTAATTTTTTAATTAATTTTATTTATTATTATTTCTGTATGTGTATGAATGTACTGCCTGCATGCAAGTCTGTGCACCCGTGTCGTGCAATGCCGCGGAGGTCAGAAGAGGGTCTCGGATTCCCGTGGAGCTGGAGTTCTCCTGGAATTGGAGTTTCAGATAGCTCTCGTCTGCCATGTGGGTGCTGGGGATCGAACCCGGGTCCTCTATAAGAGCAGTCGGTGCTCTTAACTGCTAGGCCATCTCTCCAGCCCCCGGGTTTCACTTTTTAATCTCCCCTGCTGTCCCACACTGAGGTCCATTCTTAGTTGTGTCTTGTCACCTTCATAGCATTTTGGAAGTGGTCACAGCCCTACTCTGTACTAGGCAGGTGACCTTGAATGAGTTTCATCCTCATCTATGAAATAAAAATCACAAGGATGTCTGGGAAATCAGAGAATATGACGTGTCCTTGGTGCAGTGCCAAGCTCTGGTTGCCACTGTGGTTGTGGTTGACACTACCCGCCTGTGTTCTTCCTTCTTCAGATGGTTCCAGACCTTGATCCACCTGCTGAAAGGCAACATCGGTACCGGACTCTTGGGGCTGCCGCTGGCCGTGAAAAACGCAGGCCTCTTGGTAAGTGGTGCTGGGGAGCCAAGGCAGCTCTCGGGAGGATTCATTGCTTTCTTTTTTTCTCCTTAAATTCAGCTGAGGAAAAAAGTAAGTTTCAGATGTTGATTGATCTAAATCTGTGTGTCAGGGCCTCTGTGTGCTGGACACTGCCTAGGCTCTGAGCCTTGTCCTGGAAAGGATGTCTGTCAAAGGCCCAGACAGTTTCTCATGGTGTCACTAACCATTGAGTTGGTGGCAGATGTCTGTCCACTTTCTGCCCCATCCTTATTGGTCAACTCTGAGCATCACAGCTCTCCCTTTGACTCAGTTCAGTAGCCTGGTTTCCCAGCTCCATCTTGGTTCAGTGTGCCCTGCTCTGAGATTTCCCAGCACCATCTTGGTTCAGTGTGCCCTGCTCTGAGGATCCCTCCCCCTCCCACTTCCCCAAACTCGCCTGTCTTCCCATGGTCACAGACCCTCCGTCCTGATCTGAGACAGTCTGGGAACAGGGTCATTCCCAGTCATTCTTCTCTACAGGATTAACTGTCTAGACAGTGGGCTGAGGTCTCACACACAGATCCAATATCCCAAGACTCTCCCCTGCTGGCCAGAGCTGGCCCTAGAAGTACCTCGATAGCATTTTTATCATTTGCAAAGCCAGCCTTGTCGGGTTCCCTCCTAACTCTGGCCTCTTGTCTCTCCTTGACCTGCAACCCTGGTCCCCAGCTGGGTCCCCTCAGCCTGCTGGTGATCGGCATCGTGGCTGTGCACTGCATGGGCATCCTGGTGAAGTGTGCTCACCACTTCTGCCGCAGGTAAGAGCCTTGAGTCCCTTCCTGAGGGGCAGGTGGTCCCCGTGGTCCTTTGCCAGTCTGCAGGAGGCTGTGCCAGTCTGCAGGAGGCTATGCCAGTCTGCGGGAGGCTATGCTGGTCTGCAGGGGGCTATGCTGGTCTGCAGGAGGCTGTGTAGGGCTGCAGGAGGCTGTGCAGGGCTGCAGGAGGCTGTGCCAGTGTGCAGGGGGCTATGCCGGTCTGCAGGGGGCTATGCTGGTCTGCAGGGGGCTATGCTGGTCTGCAGGAGGCTGTGCAGGGCTGCAGGAGGCTGTGCAGGGTTGCAGGAGGCTTGCAGGGCTGCAGGAGGCTATGCTGGTCTGCAGGAGGCTATGCCGGTCTGCAGGGGGCTGTGCAGGGCTGCAGGAGGCTGTGCAGGGCTGCAGGGGGCTGTGCAGGGCTGCAGGGGGCTGTGCAGGGCTGCAGGGGGCTGTGCAGGGCTGCAGGGGCTGTGCAGGACTGCAGGGGGCTGTGCAGGGCTGCAGGAGGCTGTGCAGGTCCTCACCCCTGCTCGGGATAGCTGCTGTCCTCCTTTTGTTTCATTGTCCAGCAGACAGAGACCACATTCCCATTGAATTGCTTGTAATGTGAGCCTCTAACCCTTGGGGAGGCAGAGACAGGAAGATCCCCAGGCTCCCCAGCCAGTTGGTCTAGCCTGATTGGTGAGCCCCAGGCTCAGTCAGACTGTCTCAGAAACATAGGAAGCCAGTGAGCAGTTGAGCAAGGTACCCAGTGCTGGTCTCTGCCTCCTTCACCTGCACGCAGGTGAGCATGTACGTGTGTGTACACATACACAAACACGCATGGTCCTGAAAAGCACCAGACACAGGACTCCGAGGTTCCCTAGGGTGGCAGGTGGGGCGCTGGCCCAGGTCTCAGCAGCCTCGTTTGATCTCTTACTGTCATTGGCTAACCCACACTTTCTGCTTGTCCCATGTTACTCTTCCCTCCCAGACTGAACAAACCCTTTGTGGACTACGGGGACACAGTGATGCATGGACTGGAGTGCAGCCCGAGCGCCTGGCTCCGCAACTACGCCCACTGGGGAAGGTGACTGCTTCCTTGTTCCTCTGCCCCAGCTTCCCTTGTGGAACCAAAGACAGGCAGGAGCGAGGGGCAGTTCTAGGATTGCAGGGGACTGCTGGGGCCAGCTTGGTTCATGGTAAACTGTGAGATCAACAGGCAGGAGCGAGGGGCAGTTCTAGGATTGCAGGGGACTGCTGGGGTTGGTGTGCTTCATGGTAAACTGTGAGAGATCAACTTTTTCTGGGCCTCAGTTACTTCATCTGTAATACATGGGGCCTGAAAGATCTCTGAAGGCCGTTCCTCCTCTGATAGCCTGCAAGTGTACTCTGTTCTGTTGGCTCCTTTGTTCAACAAACGTGTTTTAAGCAGCGTCTTATAATTGGCACAAAAAATGTTCTAGCCCAGGAAGGCGATCCTGTGGAATAAATTGCGTGGTTCCCACCCTGCAGGGGCTTGTGGGAAGAGAAGCCAAGAACAAGGGGTCAGTGATGGTGTGTGTGATAGGAAGTCAGCGCTCAGCATTCTAGGGGTTCTGGAGCCTGACTGCCAGAGCACAGGCATGGGGAGCAGCTGAGAGAATGTCCATATCGCAGGTGGGGGCTTCAGAAAGCCCTGCTGACGTCAGCCGAGAGAATGTCCATAACGCAGGTGGGGGCTTCAGAAAGCCCTGCTGACGTCAGCTGAGAGAATGTCTGTATTGCAGCAGGTGGAGGCTTCAGAAAGCCCTGCTGACGTCATCTGAGAGAATGTCCGTATCGCAGGTGGAAGCTTCAGAAAGCCCTGTTGACGTCAGCTGAGAGAATGTCCATAACGCAGGTGGGGGCTTCAGAAAGCCCTGCTGACGTCAGCTGAGAGAATGTCCGTATCGCAGGTGGGGGCTTCAGAAAGCCCTGCTGAAGCCAGGCACCTGGGGCTCCTCCATCTGTTACTCTTGAGATGCAGAGAAGTCACATTATCAAGGACAGAGTCTTTGTATTTGCTTTCGTTTTAACGAAGAGGACTCTCGTTGCCTTTCGCAGCTGTGATGAGGAGCTTGTCTTCTCTTGTTAACTGGGAGGGACCAGGTTGGTGAGTGTCTGCCATCTTTGGCTGGCTGGTTAATACTCCTGCCTTCCTCCTTTCTCCTCCTGTCTGACTCTTGCCCCCACCTCCCACCCTCTCTCCCTTTCTCTTTCCCCCACTCCCTTCCCAGATGTCTTTCTTTTCTTCATAGGAAGATCATTCTTTTGAGCATGGTAGGAGGGTATAGTGTGAAAAGTAAAAGTAAATACTGGCCACAGCCAGTTGCACGGGTATCCTGGAATTTTTTTTTTTATGTGTATGAGTGTATTACGTACATGTGTGTAAGTGCACCCTTATTGTGCAGTGCCCATGGAGGTCAGAAGAGGGCATCGGATATCCTGGAACTGGAGTTACAGACAATTGTTAGCTGCCGTGTGTGTGTGTGTGTGTGTGTGTGTGTGTGTGTGTGTGTTGGGAATTGAACCCAGGTCCTGTATAAGAGCAGGCAGTGCTCTTAACCAGTGAGCCATCTCTCCAGCCCCCTTCTTCAGGAATTTTCTATATACATATAAACATACACATGTTCTTAGTTTTTTTTTGAAAGTGGATCTTCCTATGTGTGCTGTTTGGAAATTTGCTTTTTCTCCAAAAATGCCTTAGATATTTTCCTCTAGCAGTAACTGTAGATCTGACCTGTTCTTTCTTTTCTTTTCTTTTCTTTTCTTTTCTTCTCTTTCTTTCTTTCTTTTTTTTTTTGTCTTTTTGAGACAGGGTCTCCCTTTAGTCCAGCTGGCCTGGAACTCGCTATGTAGACCAGGCTGGCCTTGAACTCACAGAGATCTGCCTGCCTTTGCATCCCGAGTACTGGGATTAAAGGCATGCACCAGCACGCCTGGCCTGACCTGTTATTTCTAACTGCTGTATATTCCTTTTAAGAAGAATCTATCTGGAAAAAAAAAAGGATCTGTACTCCCTTTCATTTTTGTTTGTTTGTTATTTGTTTGAGACAGGCTCTCCCTGTACTCCCAGCTGGCTTGGAATTCTCTGTGTAGACCATGCTGGTCTCCAAACTCACAGAGATCCATGCTTCTGCTTCCTAAATGCTGGGATTAAGGCGTGTGTCACCATGCCAGGCCTTAGTCCCGTTTCTATTCCCAGCCTCTGGGATTTGTTACCTGCTGTTGAGATAGCACTCCAGCCTGCAGCTGGTTTGGGCATACCTATTTCTGCTTATCTGCACGGACTAGATCTTGAATCCAAGTTACAGGAAGAGTCTATGAAGCGGTCCACTTTCTGGTCTTCTATGCCAAGGGTTCCCTGTAACTTTAGGAAAGATGGATGGAAGTTGGGTGGATGGGAGGAGGCCCAAGTGTTGGGGTGTGCTTGGTGACCCCCTGAGCTCAGGAAAAAGACAAGAAGTCAGGAAGGGGCCGTGGAGAGCACACCGACGCCCTCCCCAGTACCTTCCCAGACTCCAGACTGGCGGCTCTGGCGCGCTGTTTGGAGCGGTCGTTTCGGGCACCCTTGTCTCTCTCGAGCCCGCGCATCTGGTGATCATGGCATTCCCGTCCTCTCTGCAGGTACGTCGTAGACTTCTTCCTCATTGTCACTCAGCTGGGGTTCTGCTGCGTCTACTTTGTGTTTCTGGCTGACAACTTTAAACAGGTAGAGTCCTCATGAAAAAGAGAGGGGAGGACTGAAGTTGTGCAGCTCCTGTTTGAGGGTTCTTCCAAGCCCAAACTGGCTTTTAACCCTCTGTGTACGGTCTCCTGATGGATTCTCATGTGAACACTGAAGTTGTCTTGCCTCTGCTACCATCATTGGCTGGGGTCCTTCTGTTAAAGCTGCCTGCACATCACATCACACGCAGTCCCAAAGCTCTTGAGGGGCTGGTCTGTGGCAGCTGCCAGCAGGGGTGGCAGGAAGGCACTATAGGAGGCGGAGCCCTCTAGTGTTAGAGTCTGTGCAGGCCTCCATAAGGGACTCGGGTCCATGAGTGGTAGAGCTTTTTTTCCTGTCTTTTTGAGGGTCTCACTGCCGCCCTTGCTCCGTGGCTCCTTCTTCAGCCTCAGTCTCCATCCTCTCCACTCCTGCTGTCCCTCTCGTTCCTGCTCTTCTCCAGCTGGCCGCCCTGCTGCTTCCTCAGCTCAGCCTGCCAGGCCCCGGCGTCCCCTTTCCCTTGTGCTGGGAAGCACCCAGCTCCTTGCTGCTCACCGTGCTTGGCAGTCTTTGCCAAGCTCTGCTGCCTCTGTGCTTGCTGTCTCTGCTGTTTTGTTCTTCATGTTATTGCCTAAGACACGCTTTTCACTGAGCCCAGTGCTGCAGTCCCAAGGAAGGCAGCACCGTGTCTCCCTGGTGGCTGACTCGGCAGGTGAGTGAGGCAGCCTGCTTCCACAGCCGTACGGCCAGAGAGGGAGCGCTGCCCAGTCGTGGTGAACCTCACATATAACAGGAGTTTGTGTCTGCACCAGTCAGAGCCTTGTTTTCAGCCCCTGTCCCAGCTGCCCCTCCATCGGGCACCAGGCAAGTGTTACCCTCTAGCCTGGGCAGAAAGGATTTCAAGGTTACCCAGGTTATTGAGGCTTTTGATAACAAAAAATCCAGTAGAGGGACTAGAATCATGGCTTACCTAAGAAGCTCTGGCCACTCTTGCAGAGGACTCTGGTCAGTTCTCAGCATCCATGTATTGGCTCACAACTTCCTGTAGCTCCAGGCCCTGGGATCCAATGCACTCCGCTGGCTTTTGCACCAGACACAGAAGTGGTGCACTTAATGTGGATGCAGGAAAATATACACATAAAAGTCTTTTTCTTTTTCTTTTTTTTTTTTAGTCTTTTAGAGACAGGATCTCCAGGTAGCCCCAGCTGGCCTGGAACTCACTATGTAGACCAGGCTGGCCTTGAACTCACAATCTTTCTGCCTTTGCCTCCCCAGTGCTGGGATTATAGGTGCGTGCTACCACGTCAGGCATAAAATCTTTTTTTTTTTTTTTTCGGTCTTTTTGAGACAGGGTCTCCCCATAGCCCCAGCTGTCCTGGAACTCACTCTGTAGACCAGACTGGCCTTGAACTCAGAGATCCACCTGCCTCTGCCTCCCAAGTGCTAGGATTAAAGGCGTGTGCCACCATGCCTGGCCTAAAGACTATTTATTCTTAGCCACCATGTGGGTGCTGGGAATCAAACCCAGGTCCTCTGCAAGAGTAGTTGGCACGATTAACTGATGAGCCATCTCTCCAGCCCCTAAAAAATCTTTTAAAAAAATCCAGTACAGGGCTGGAGAGGTGGCCTAGCGGTTAAGAGCGCCGACTGCTCTTACAGAGGACCCGGGTTCGATCCCCAGCACCCACATGGCGGCCGAGAACCGTCTGAAACTCCAATTCCAGGAGAACTCCAGTTCCAGGGGAATCCGAGACCCTCTTCTGACCTCCGCGGCATTGCACGACACGGGTGCACAAACCTGCATGCAGACAGTACATTGATACACATACAGAAATAAATAAAATTAAAAAAAAAATCCAGTACAAGCCGGACATTGTGGCACACACTTGTAATCCCAGCACTTGGGAGGCAGAGGCAGGCGGATCTCTGTGAGTTCAAGGCCAGTCTGGTCTACAGAGTGAGTTCCAGGACAGCTGGTTACAAGGAGACCCTGTCTCAAAAATAAACACACAAAATCCAGTACAAACTGAACCATTTCTGACTGAGGCTGTGCTTTTTGGAGCCGGAGCATTTGGCTGAGATTACTGGATGGTTTCCTAAAGGCTCCGTGCAGTGCTCAGCACAGCCAGTGTCTTCATGATTGTATTTGGCTAACTGTGTCTAGCAGTTCTTTTGCAAGGCAGCTAGGGCAGGAAAGGACCCCAGCAGCTTTCAACTAGGGAGTCACACTCCTCCTCTTCCCATCTTCATCTTCCCTTATTTACAGGAAAGGGAACATCAGGGGTGCTTGCCATACAAGCACAAGGAATGTGTCATTAACACTGATAACCATTTCACTGTCTTTAACAGTGCCAACCTGCTCAGTGCCCCAAGCAGAGGTGAACACCCCACCCCATCTGTCTCACATCCCTTTGTCTTTGGTAAGACATGATAACCCAGCTCAGAAGGCAGTGATTACCACAGAGATCTCCAAGGAAGGCACCTCAGCCACAGGTGTCTGGACAAGGCAGAGTTTGCATGGCAGGTGATTGGCTGGCTTTGCTTGTGATGGCTCTTCTTTCGTTCTCCTCATTTCAGGTGATAGAGGCGGCCAACGGGACCACCAACAACTGCCACAGCAATGAGACGGTGGTCCTGACACCCACCATGGACTCGCGCCTCTACATGCTGGCCTTCCTGCCCTTTCTGGTGGTGCTGGCTTTCATCCAGAACCTGCGCATCCTGTCCATCTTCTCCTTCCTGGCCAACATCAGCATGCTGGCCAGCCTGATCATGATCTACCAATTAATCGTCCAGGTACAAACCCAGCCCCCACCCCAAGCCATGAACTGTCAGAGACAGAACAAATGGAGTGGTCACGTGCTACTTACACATAGTGCATTTAGATTAGACATTGCATAGCTTTTCTGGGGAAACATGAACAAATGTCTGTTTACTTAGGGCACTAATGACAGACCCAAGACGATGCTACCCAAGTCTAGCTTGGTGTGAGCCAGCAAGGTTATTGGAGTACTTACGGGACTTCTGGCGAGGCCAGGGCAGCTGCTGCATCGTGCAGAAGGTCACCCCACTCTGGGTGAGGCCACAGGAAGGCTGACCCCCAGAGCCCCCTGCACAGCTGTAGGTAGCAGCTCCACTGAAGAGTTTTCCCCCGGGCAGTTCTTTACTGCTTGTACTACCTCAGAGATAACCTCAGAGATGCAGGCTTCTGAGGCTTGTAACTGCAAGCTTTATGACTGGCTTCCTCCCTCCCAGGAAACAGGGTTCCAATCTGGAGTAAGCAGCACATTAGGACTTTTTAAAAAAAAGATTTTTTTCTTTATGTGTGCGAGTCCAGGTATGTGTATATGTGTACATGCAGTGCCTGCGGGGGCCAGAAGAGGGCAGTGGATCCCTTGGAACTGGAGTCACAGGCAGTTGTGAGCTACCTGATGTAGGTGCTGGAAACCCTGCCTGGGTCCCCTCCACCCTGAGCCAGTTCTCCAGTCCTCTTAGATTGTCTTAATGAGCACTACCAGTGTCATGGGCCGCTAGTGCTGTGTGGTGGGTCTGCTGTGCACTATAGGCTATTTAGCCATCCCAGGTCTCTGCCTAAGTGCCAGAAGCAGTTATTTGATTTTTTCAAATGTCCCTGAGGTCAGAGGAGAAGTGCCCCAGTTGACCCCCAGGGGTTAGAGTTAGGGTGTTAATACGTAACCAATATATGCAGTTGGAAAACAGAAAAATCCCAAGATCAAAATAAAAATAATTTTAGCCGGGTGTGGCGCACACCTTTAATCTTAGCTCTCTGGAGGCAGAGGCAGGCAGATCTTTGTGAGTTCAAGGCCAGCCTGGTCTACAGAGTGAGTTCCAGGTCAGCTGGGGCTATAGGGAGACCTTATCCCAAAAAGACAAAAAATAAATAAATAAATAAAATAATTTTAACCTGTACTTCAAGTCTTTCCCTCATAACTGCAGTTTCATATTATCTGTCAGAATTAGGAATCTGCTCATACCCCTTGCAGGGTGGGCAGGAGCATGGGGTTTTGTGAAAGAGACCAACTGAGCCTGAAGGAGCAAAAGGCAAACCATAGACACGCATGCCTGTAAGCCCTGAGGCAGTTCTAGGACCGCCGATGCATCCTGCCAAGACTCCTGAAAAGGAAAATAGTAAAAGAGGCTAATAAAAGCCGAGTCCAAACTGGCGCTGGAGCTGGGGAGACAGCCCCGTCCGCGCAGTGCTTGTCGTGCAGACACCTGGCTGGCTCAGCCCGTGGGAATGCCATGTGCAGTTAGTGCTGTCTGCTCCCCCTCCCTGGTGCAGCATGGGAAGCCAGGGTGGCCTGACTCTGCGCTGCCCCCGTGCAGGGTGGAGCTGCCGTGGGCACTGTTGCCGTCCAGCGTGTCAGCCCATTCCCTGCGGCTCTCCCTCCACCATGGGTGCTGGGCCTTGATTCCGCTGCTGCTTGTGACTTCTGTTCTGTTTGGTGCTGTTTGCTGTGGGATTCCACCACTGTCCAGTCCAGGGAGTCTGATCTTTGTCCTCATCCTAAGCAGACCAGGCTCCTCTGCCTCAGTCTTCCCGCTTCTGGTCTTTGTCCCGTGGAATGAGGCAGGGGCATAGTTCTGAACCTAGTGCTTTGACTGGGGGTTGGGGGGCATCTCCCCAAATCTTTTCTCATTGTAAACCTTTAATTATTTTTTTCAGTGCTGGGGATCAAAGCCAGGGCCTTGGGCATGCCAGACAGACACCCAGCACTGAGCTGCATCTTCGCCTCCAGCCATCGCAGTCCCCACACTGCCGTCCATCTTCCAGTCTCTAGTCACTATGCCACTTTCTCAGAGAAGCCGTGTTGATGAGATGTTGTAGTTTGTGGGTTTCTTCATAGGGGAGCTTTCTCCCTCCCCTTGATTGGCTTGGAAGTCCTCAGCCCCCTCTGCTGGTAGAATGCCTGCTCCCCAGCTGTCCTCCTCCACGTGGCTCCACGCCACGAGTGTGCTCCTCTGCTGGCCTCTTCCACGTGGCTCCATGCCACTAGTGTGCTCCCCAGCTGGCCTCCACGTGGCTCCATGCCACGAGTGTGCTCCCCAGCTGGCCTCCTCCACGTGGCCCCATGCCATGAGTGCGAAACTCCCCAGCTGGCCTCCTCCACGTGGCTCCATGCCACTAGTGTGCTCCCCAGCTAGCCTCCTCCACGTGGCTCCATGCCACGAGTGTGCTCCCTAGCTGGCCGTCTCCATGTGGCTCCACGCCACTAGTGTGCTCCCCTGCTGGCCTCTTCCACGTGGCTCCACACCACTAGTGTGCTCCCCAGCTGGCCTCCTCCACGTG